>JAKCPI010016660.1:0-80156 GCA_023213315.1 Euborellia annulipes | reverse complement strand
CCCAGACGCATCGAGCCCTTGGCGCCCCCTGAAACCGGCACAGGCGCCCTACGGCCTCTAAGATATAGCTCAGCGTATGTGATTTTATCATGGCTCTTTCTACCATTGTCTTAAAAAAATTGTTTGTTTTTAAAATTATATTACAACTTGAATTCTACTATTTTAAATGAATTGGGACTCAAAAATAATAAATAATGTATATAGAGGCTTTTATAATTAAAATTTTTTTATTTTGCAATATATAAGCCTTAATTTGATGTTTTAAAGGCTGTGGAGATTTACTCAGGATTCGTATAAGTCTTAATATTTAATTTTTTGGAATTCAAAATTTTTAAGGTACATTCGAATTTTTTTTTTTTGAGAATCGTCAAACCAAATTGAAATATATAGATCTATCCTTTCTACTCCTGTTAGCTACCACAACCAAGAATTGTTGTAAGAGGGAAAAGTTAGTCGCCTCATCAACATAAAGCTACTCACGGAAAATTAGCTTGATAGTAATAAATTGTAAAAATGGGCCTGGGCACTATACCTGGAGGGGCGCTCCCAGATTTTGACAAGGGGGAGGGGCCCAAATTCTTGCATAAATGATAAAAAGAAAGCACTGGTCTATATTTTATTTATTTGCTTCTCATCATGCTAACGTTTCGATCTCTGTCGGGAACATCTTCAAAACAAATGGGTGTCGGTATGTCTACGTGGTTTAGGAGAGGGAGAGTGGCAGTGGCGCATTTAAAGAGGACAAGGTAATTATATTTTATTAATAAGAAGGTAAAAATGAGAAATGCAGCTAAGTTTATTTCATTATATGGTTAATTTACACAGCTGACGTTTCGGTTCCGTGTTTGAACCATCTTCAGAGCTGGCGAAAAGTCATTATGAAAGTGTCATAGTGGATTTTATATATTGTTGAAAAATAATAATAATAATAATAATAATAATAATTCATAATGACTTTTCGCCAGCTCTGAAGATGGTTCAAACACGGAACCGAAACGTCAGCTGTGTGAATTAACCAAATAAAGAAATAAACTTGCTGCATTTCTCATTTTAACCCTCTTATTAATATAACATCTCAGCTATAAATTGTTTATGCAAAATTATATTTTAGTTCCGTATTAAAATTAGCATTAATAAAGAACTTTTGAAGGATTAAATTCAAAACGTTAATATTTTTTCTATCGAATAGGGGGAGGGGAAAAATCATTAAAAAATGGTTCATAAT
This sequence comes from Euborellia annulipes, assembly GCA_023213315.1. Lineage (NCBI taxonomy): Eukaryota > Metazoa > Arthropoda > Insecta > Dermaptera > Anisolabididae > Euborellia > Euborellia annulipes. The sequence continues at coordinate 78,931 of JAKCPI010016660.1, read as the reverse complement.
ATTAAAATATTAACCTCTTTTTTATAATCATATTTCACATTCCACTTTTATTTTTTTTTTCCTTTTCCAACAAATCGAGTGATGAAAAACAATAGAAAAAAAAATTTTTATTAATTCAATTTGGAAGCAAATATTTTTTACGCTCGATTGAATTCAATTTCGCGATCTTTTCAAAAGTATGATTCATTCCTCAACGAATTTAAAGAGGACATAGAAACAGGTCCAGATGCTGTGTGGCGCATCCCTTCCTTCTCCTCGTTTTGCTCACTCGGTCACTGACCAGAGAGGACTGATACCGTTCTGGGACCAAAATAAACAAGTCATTTGCAAATATAATAAAGGTCTTTACTAAACAAGTTAAAAAAAAGTGTTAAAAGGGAATCCTGTCCCTCCACTTAGGCCCATATCTTTATTTCTCTCGAATTCTTATTAAATAGAGAGAAATGCAGGTAAATTCCTTAGTTATAAATAGCGATGAATAAACATGTGAGAATTAAAAAAAATGTATTTATAAAACAGGTATATAATTAATCCAAAGGCATTCATAATAACTCTTATTTAATCAGGCGAGCTTTATATAGTATTTTTTGTTAGCCAAACAATAGGCTGAAAAAATAATTCACTAACTCAATCTTAGGTGATTGAAATGGTTTGTCAAAAGATACAGTGTATTGAGACTAACGCACAGGATTTAGGCAACCCAAATGGCACACGCCTGTATTGGGAAGAACCTTCTCAAAACAGACAGTTTTTTTCACAAAATTCCATAATTTTTACTTTCTCGTACCCTATAAGATGATCACCCGTTACATTAGAATACCTAATAGACTAATTAGACTTTAAAATTATTTAATATATTTTAATGTAATGGATGTATGTGTTTTCAGGAAATGAAAGATGTTCAGTCAAGAAATCAAAGCAAAAAGATCTCCAACAAAAATTGTCAATAATTCACTGAAAATACTTATGGAAGAGTAATGTCATCAGCAAACTTTAGATGAATATCGATCGAGCAAAAAATAAATAAATTTTTTGTTTTGTTTTTCTTGACTGGACATCTTTCACTTCCTGGTCATGACAATATACAGTAATTACATTAAAAGGCGTTAAATAATTTTAAAGTCTAATTATTCTAATGATATTTTTTATAATTAACAAATTCCTGCGCCATAACAATAAAAAGAGAAGTATTTTTCTAATACTGTACTTAATTTTTTTTGTTAAGTCATATTGTTGAGTATGACTGGTAAATTTTGTTCTGTTTGTAAACATCGTATTTGTTCAGACAATGAAATGAATAATTAGACATCAATCTAAAAACAACATGCCAATCTTGAGAGGCAGAGCTAATTAAAATATTTTTTATATATATTATAATAGCGTTCAAAACTTTAACATTATATTTCACTCTCTATTTTTGTATTTATTTATTTTTTTTTTTTTTTTTTGAGAGCCGAGAAATTAGACCGAGTGGAAATGAAATAGGTACCATTCTTATTTAGGGAGAGAATTTAATATTTTAAATTAATAATTTAATTTGAAAAAATTGTGGGCTCTATTGAATTTTTGGAAAAAAAAAAATTATTTTTTCGTATTTATCAAAATTTGCTCAACAAAATTGAAGTACAGTATAAAACTGAAGTTTTTTCTTCTTTTTTTTTTAGGCTACACAAGCCATTTATAGTGTATAATATTGCATATATTAAATAAATAAATACCAGCGGGCGTTCTAAAAATTTCTATGTTGATGATGTGATGATGTATGATTTTTTTCTAAATCCTCTACAGTCAGGGATAATTCAGTCTCTTGCGGATACAAGGGGGGTAAAGGGGGTAATTACCCCCTTTACCCACCCACCCCCGAGATTGAAAAAATACTTTTTTTTCGAAAAAAAATTTATTTTTAATGTAAAATTTTAAAAATTTATACTTAAAAATATGATTTGTATTTATATTCTGGCAAACAAGTACAGAATGCGCCTTTAAATTACCCAAATTAAGAAAAAATAGTGTGCTGTGCGACCAGTCACACCAGATTACTAGATTACCCACTCCGAGAAACACCTCTGGATCCGCCCTTGGTCTCTTCTCGGATACGGCCGAAATATCCCTGACTATTTTTATTTCCTTTGGTAATGATGGTTTCCAAAATAAAAAGGATTTAAAAAATTTTTTTCACTTTCTTCTAAATATTTCTGCCGAAATTTCATTTACAAATTAAATTGGTATAAAGTGAGAGGAATGTAGTGATAAGAAATGTCGGAAGAATATCGTTTTAAATGAATTGATTAATAATTTGACATATAAAAGAGTATCGAGTGGAGTAATGTAGAGAAAGCTTGATGGTGAGGCAGAGTGGCCTAGTCCAGGAATGGCAGGGCCGCCCACTGAACCTACTAATATTCATAGTACTAACCTGGCACCAGGTCACCCATTTCGCATTTCTCTCTTTCACCGGGAACACTCACTCCCCTGGCATGCGCCACTTTCTTTGACAAGGGAACGGCGACTTATCATATCCACCCTAGCCACTTTCTATCATATGTCAAAACAAAGTCAAAGGAAAAAAAAAACACTTTCCACTTCAATCATTTAAGAACTAAAACAGATTGATTGGGAGAAGTTGTCTAAAAATTATTTATTATTTATGACCTAATTGTTTTATCGTATGGAAAGTATGAGCAAGTTCAAGGCTGAATGAGTAACTCGCTTGCTGATTGCTATCAAGTAACAATTTAAGACCTTGACGAAGAAAGGTGAAAAATATTTTTATAGCCTATGAACAAAAAAGAACATTTATAGCTTCATAAAGGATCCTAATCACTTTTCTAAACAAGAATTATGTCAAACCAGTCAGATTCAAAAAATAATTCGAATTATCAAGCGTTTTTTCATGATAATTAAATCGGCGGACCTAGTTGAAAAGAAGAATTACCAAGATCTTTGTTGTTAAGCAAGTTCAAACAGTGATAAACCTCGGGATTGGTGGCCCCGAGGAACAAGAAGGCAACGGTATTTATTTACAATTATTCAAAATAAATTAAAAACTCTAAATGGCCTATGAAACTGAAAAGAGCTGAAAAGATGATAACTAGCTATAGATTTCTGCGTTAAGTTAAAGACTGAGAACTGAGTTCTGAAAATCGAGATAGGTGGACCTCGAGAAACAAGACTGTAGCACACCCGTCCCAAGTACTTCTATTATCAACTGTAAATGGCATCTGTAGCCGAAAGATTAGTCTAAAATATGAACTTTATAAACTAATAGAAGATAATAATATTTGGGAAGGTAATTTATAAAATGTATGGTCTTTTTTCAAAGTCTTTTCGGCATCTTAGGCCATATTGACTTTAAATTTATATACGATATATTAGGTTATTCCAGACGCATTTATTTATATCTTTTGGTATCCAAATAATTTAAATAATATTTGGTCGGACTGCCTAGAATACGAACCCGCACTCCTTGGCTTTAAATGATTATTAATATTGACATTTTTCTGCACCTCTAACATCTCCGCCCAGGGTAGGGGGTGATTTAAGTCTTCAAAAAAATTTAAACTTTCCAATTATATTCACAGAAAATACACTAACTATATTACTCATGGTGTCCTCTTTTATAAAAGTTTGAGTCATTTCAAAATATTCACTTAAGAAAAATTTTTTTAAGGTCTTTTTCGGGGTCGAAGGTGATTTAGACCCCGATCCTATTTTATACTTAAAAAATTATAGATATTGAATTCTTTCTCAGAGATTTATTTCTAAATTTACTTTTCAATGCCGATAAAAGTAAGAAATTGTATTGAATATTGCACGACTAGAACATTTGTTTCGATTTTGGTTTTGGTTTGAAAACAACCCCGAAAATCCCGACTACACCCCTTCCCAGACCAACTATAGGACTCAGTAGAGCCTTAAACAACGCTGTCTATTTTATTTTATTTAACTATTGTTTGTCTCTTGATTTATTTTTTATTAGATGTAGATAATAAAAGGAAAAGTGGCCCTGGGAACGATCGCCAAGTGTAAGTGAACCATTTTGTGAACTCAACTAACGATGACGACGTTGATGACGATCTCTCATCGGGGGCCAGAGACCTTCTAGTCTTTATGATTCCCAGGGCATGTCGATGAACTTGATCATATTTTTTGGCTTTGTGGTTATGCATATGAACTATTAAGAAAGGGGAAACATAAGTATGAATGTGGAAGGGAACTTTGGAAGTTCTCCATAATCATTTGTATTAAAATATTCTTTTAAATTGGTGATACAGCCAAAATTTGACAACTTAAATAAATTTATTCATTAGGTCTATATTGTAAAAAAAAAAAAAAATTAATTGTAAAATTTTCATTTAAGTTTAAGAGAAAGAATATTCAAATTCACCTTCCCTAATTGACGTTACTGATTCTAATCTTATTATTATAAACAGACTAAATCCTGCTCTCTCGGTTTTTTTTCTTTCTATTATAATAATAATTAAATTTAAACCATCAACCGTTGACAGTGGGGTAGAGAGCTTAACTCACGCCCTTCCCCCCCATTCGAAAACCATATAATATTATACAGTATGTAAAATATATAAAATTATTTTATTACACTGGCACTAAATTTAAAATATATTTTCCAGAAATCAATTATAATAAAAATAAAAATTATCCAGCAATTTTTTGTTATGCGGACCATTTGGCGCCCCTTTGTGAGTAGCGCCCGGGGCATGATGACCCCCCTCGCTCCCCCCTCGCTACGCCACTGACCGTTGAAACATTATGTATAAAGGAAAATTTAAAAAATTAAAATAAAAACACGAGGTTATAAGTTTCAAAAATTTATTTGAAATATTAATTTTGTACCTTAATTAAAAATATTAATTTTTGAAGCTAATAACTTAGTGTTTTTAATTAAATTTTTGCTATTTTCCAATATAGGGCCTAATTATTTGATTTCGGGCCCTTTTTTTAACAAAGGATTCTTTGGTAATTACGTCGTATAGATAAAAAAACTCGCCTTTTTAGAAAATGTGATTAACTCTTTAGATTTTTTTTTTTTTAAAAAAAAAAAAAAAAAAAATTTTTTATTTTTTTTTTTTTTTTTATTTTTATAAAAAAAAAATCTCTCTTTTTTTTTTGGGGGGGGGGGGGGGGACCCCCCCCCCCAGAAATCCCGGCACTCTGTTTTATGATGGTAATCTCTGTTTTAGTATATAGGAAGTTTACAAATAGGCGAATAATGAATAGCTATAGACGTTTTAATTATTACTTTTCGATATTTTTGGCAATATACTAAGTTATTTCTTGATGAAGACATTCACTTACCCATTGTGGAAATGAGCAAGCAGATGGCGGACATCCATCAATAAATAAATATCTCGTCGGCTTCCTTAGTATGGCGGAAATGGTACCGGTTCTTGCTTACGATGACAGGTACTAGATGAACAGGAGCAATGCCTCCAAGATTGAATTCTGTTCCATCGGAGGCTGGAAGGAAGAAAAAATTGAAAATTAACGTCACTTTTTTATCCAAATAAAAAAAGTGAGATAAAATAAATAATTAACTTTAAAAGCCCATTTCATGTATTGTCAATTATTCATGCAGTGAAAACAATTTAACCAAAATAAAAAATAATAATAATCAGATCACCAAAAGTAAGTGGATTGATTAGAGAAACGATGGCGGCGCCCTTATATTATTTATTTTATTGTCTATTGATATTAGGCCATTTGGTCCGATTTCGAAAACGAGAGTCGAGAGAGGAAAATTCTAGAATTAAATTGAATACAATTAAGATCAATCGATTTCAAAACAAAATTTGTTAAACGATTAATTTAAAAAAAAATGTATACACATTCAATTTCATTTTAGAAAGTACTCCAATATACTGTATACCACAATTTTAGTAAAGAAAAAAAAATCATTTGAATAAAAATAACAGAAATTTATGAATTCTGAATCTTTTCGGGAGAGGAGGTAACGTTATTTTTTCTACTTATGTACAGTCAGTTTCCATATTGCACCCCTAGAGAATAGAGCCGTGAAATTAGACAACCAGAGCGTTTAGCTGCCGTAATTGTTGTCTCGAAAAATAGTATTTTCACTGAAATATTAAAAAAAGTTTATTTTATTTCTAAGCACTCTGGTTGTCTAACTTCACGGCTCTATTCTCTAATAATTGTACGTTTTGTTTGTTAATAAACATCCCAGACAGCTTGGAATATTGCAGCAAATTTGCGAATCATGCATATATTGCCAATATTGCAGGAATATTGCAAATCTTGCAAAATATTGGCAACATTGCTGCAATATGGCAGCGGTAATATTCCAAGCTAGGCGGACATAGGAATATTGCAGAAACATTGCAGCAATATTCCTATATCCGCCTCTTTGCAACATTGTAGGAATATTGCAGCAATATTGTTGTTTGAACTGCAATATTGAGTAAGATTGGCCATTTTGCTGCAAATTATGAGATATTAAATTTTATTTTTCAACCAAAAAGAATAATTTACTAGTAATTTAACGTCAGATACTTTGAAATGACCGAGCGTTTTATTTTTATTATATTAAAATTAATGTATAAATATGATCGCGGATAAAACAAACATTCCAAACGAATAATATAAATGGAGAGAAAGTTTTATGTTCGCTTTTGCGCCCTCTCGATTTTCAAACGGAATAATAACCGACGACGGTATGAATTATTCAATTGCTGTATCGGCTCTTCAGTTTTTCAATTATTCAGACCTTTACAGTATCAAATGGCCACTGGACATGTTTAATAGCAAAACATGTGACCAAACCAAACATTTGATTATAAAGTCTGAATATTGAAATTGTTTTTGTCCTGGTTTATCCTTTATCCTGCATTTTTCCTTAAAGTGTCTAAAATGCTGATTAGATAGATGTATATGAAAGATGTCATTAGTTTTCTCTGATAGTTTTGGTGACCATGACCTAGGGACTTAGAGAGGTTTAAGATAATTTAGTCAACATTGGGTAAGACAAAAAAATATGGGGAATGACTTCCCCGAGACTTTCTCGTATATTCTTTTGGAATTAAGTCTGGGTGTGTGTGTGTGAACACGATTGCTTAAAAACCAAAGCAGCTAGATGGATGAAATTTGGTATATGCTCCTTACACTAAAATTGTAGATTTCTATCAACTTTTGGTGTAAATACGTCACTTAGAAGTTGTACTTTACCTAATAAGTTTTTTCAGAAATTTCTAATATTATGATAAAATACTCAATTTTAAAAAGTTTTTATTCTTTGATATGTTTCCGAAAACTGAATAGTTTTTGAAATAATCACAGAAGAAAACGACATTTTTCGTTAATTTTGGAAAGAAAAATCAAAACAAAATCATACAGGTGTCATTAAAAAACAAGTAAATATAAACAAATGAATTTGTGAAACAAATTCACTATGTAGTTGACGTTTCGGGAGTCTAAACGCCTCCCTTCATCAGGACTAATATGATTATCAATAAAGGGAAGCGTTTAGACCCCCGAATCGTCGACTACATGGTGAAATAAATTTTGCCTGAAAATACCTTCAATAAAAGCTTTATCATTTATCGTTCAAATATCTACACCAGGCTTTCCAAACTTTAATTTTTCATTTAGAAATTTTAATAAATTAATGGTGTATTGAACTGAACTGTAAAATTGTAAAATATTATATCGCTTCCGTTTCTACTTTCATGCTCTATGGTGTAAAAGTGCGCCTAAGCAGATAGGCAAGCCAAATGACCAACTAGTGGATTTTTGCTCTAGAACTCTCTCTTCTAGTTTAAATTTTCATATTGTAATTTGGGAATTCAATGAGTTGGTCATTTCGATTGTCTACCTTCGAATAAACAAAAACCATCGAGTGCGAAAAATTTTTAAACAGAACATAATAACAAGTTGGCTCGATTAAAAGAGTTGGTTTTTAAGGTGACTGTCCGAATAGTTTATAAAATAAAGAGAGACGGCCTTGTATATTTTACAAAAAAAAAATATATATGTTTTTTATAGAGAAAAAAGTAAATAAAAGGAATGTCTCTGAATTATCTATCTGCTGTCCCTGTCGGTGGCTATCTTAATGCCCTCCTGATTCCCACTCAAGCAACAAGCCGAGCAAAAAGCTTCCTTCTAATGGGTATCTGCCTCCCAGGAATGCTAACTTGGCTTTTTTTTTTTGTTTCGGTGACAGGACAAAAGACCATCCGGAAGTTGCACTCAAAAAATAATAATAATTTAAGAAAAAAAAAAGTACGAAATTCTTGAAATCATTAGAGTTTAAGAATATTTGAATTATTGTAATTTAAATACAATTTTTGTGATTGATAATTTTACAAATTTCAATGTAGACAAAAAGAGATTGGTACAGAGATTTTTGAAATTTTTTATTTTGTAAAATAAAAAATTCTGGTGAGACCAATCACATAACTTTTTTTCAGTATTCGAAAATTGTGTGATGTGCTGGTACACCAGATTCTTTTCTGTCCAGATATATTTTTAAAAATATCGGTGCTTTTTGTTAAGAGTATATGAAAGTATATTCAGACAAAAAAATTTACTTAAGGACCATTTTGTGGAACTCTCAAAATGTTTTTTTCTTTAAAATCTCGGTATAAAATTTTTGACTTGATATTTTCTATTTTTATATTACATATATACCAATGTATACAATGAGATAAGGGATGCTTTCAGGTATGAATTGACTATAAGATTGAAAAAGCTATAATTTACGATGGCGGTAAAAAATTAAATCCAAAAAGTCCCTGTATGAAGAGACAAAAATTACTTCCATTATAATATTATTCAATAAATAAAAATTAATGAATTAGCCTATGTATGCATAAATGAAATCTCAAATTAATTTTATACCAATGTATTCATAAAGAGAAGAAATTAATAAAAAAAATAATAATTAGACCCGGGTCTATATTAAAAAATTTCCTTCCATTGAAATTTTTTATTTTTTTTTTTTTTTAACTATAAAATTCTCAAGCAATTGAACCGAGACCTTGTTAATTTTTAAGGAATCTTTTCCAATCTACCGCTACATTAATTCTATAAGGATTAATCTAGCGGAATGAAATTTTTCCACTATTCATTATTTTTTTTTTTTTTATATATTTCTTTAAATACTGAAACTAGAAGGTGCTTCACTCTCACTATTTGCTTTGCAAAGGACACCGTTCTTTAGAGATTAGAGAAAAATTGACGATAATTTGTTGTCTCTTTGGAACAACAAATTTTTGAAGAAAACTCTATTCGCTGGTAAAGTTTGTCGCTAATAACAAGTGAAAAATTAACATCTTTGATAATTAGAAAAATAAATGTAACTAAACAAGATGACAAGTCACAAGATGAGGGGTCGGCAAACCTTTTTGAAAAGTGATCCAAAGATTTATAGTGACTTACGATCAACAAAGAATACGGCGAGAGAAAGAGAAAAATGATTTAACTATCAAGGGAACTTTAGTTCAAATTTTTATAATAAATATTCAATAAGTTATTTATAAAAAGAGAAACTAATTTTAATTTATTTTATAACTTTATTTTGTTCTTTAAATAATGCATTAGAGTAACCATTAGAAATAGAATGCGGGAGGGAGTCCAATTGCAAAAGGTCTAATTAAATTTCGAAATAAAATAATTTGAAAAAAAAAAAAAAAAAAGTTTGAGATGTAAGAAAAATGAAATAAAACTTTTTTCATTTCGTCAACGTTTGTAAAATCTATCATATCTTTTTCAGTTTTATATTTTGACATTCTATTCGTGCTGAGGAAGGGAGTAGTGAGCTCTCAAAACATTGACATTTGGGCTGCCTGTAACCCAAACAACTCAATTTAAATATTAATTCGCAAAAAAATCTTGAATTTATCGGAAAAAATAAAATATCTTCTGGAAACTTAATTAACCCTTTCAATTAAATTTTTACTTTCTCTTTCCTATATATGTTATTTGTATTTTAATATTTTCGGCATCTTAGGCCATATAGACCCAAGGGCGGATCCAGAGGTGTTTCTCGGGGGGGGGAGCAATATGGTGTGACTCGTCGCCACACTATTTTTTCCAATTTCGGTAATTTAAAGGCGCATTCTGTACTTGTTTGCCAGAATTTAAATACAAATCAAATTTTTAAGTATTAATTTTTAAAATTTTACATTAAAAATAAGTTGCAACGGCTTAAGACATGCTGGCAAAATCTTTAACATTTTTTTTTAGACGAACAGTTGAGAAGTGCGTTCTCTCGCTTTAACAGAATTTGTTTTTCATTAAGTACTACACATTAAAAAAATTTCGTTCAAATCGGTGTTATGAGGGCTATGCACTCCCCTTGTAATAGGGGCAATTCGAAAATTTACTTGCTGGGTTTTGTTTGCTCAATAAATTCCTACTTCTTTCTTCCTATGATCAAGTAATTTTCTTTAGTGAACATTTCAATTTTTGAATATTAAAAATTATGAATATATTTTGGGAGGGGACAAAAAGTTTAGCAAGGCTATGGTGGGGTATAGCACAAAAAAGGTTGGAAAACATTGATTTAGACGATATTCAATATTTAAAATTTAAAAACGATATATAATATATTGGGAATATTGACATTTGTCAACAAATATGTAAATATATAAAAAGTATTGCATTTATGTCAAGTCGAGATTTTAATGGAAATACACGTTCTGACCATCTCTGATTTCAAAAAAGTGAGTTTGTGAAAAAGAAATCAGTCACACCATATTTTTTTTTATGTTTCATGAATCATTGTAAATAAATTGATTGAATCATCGCATCCTTCCAACAGATCCTTATTATTTTGACTCACGTTTGTAGTCAAATTTCTTTTTACAAAGTGAAAAAAAAAATTAATTATATATTTGAGAAAGATTAGGGCATTTGATGATGGCATCTTCAAAAATAAACAGGAAAACGAGAGAAAAGAAACCTGAGCTGTCGAACTGGATAATTGGCAAAGAATTTTAAAAGCGTAATTCTATATAATTTGTTAACGAAATAATGTCTCTAATTCATTATCATCATTACAGTTATTTATAAAGAAAATTTTTAAAGTTAATCTTTAAATAATTATAGACATCTTTTACTATGCATGATAAATAATCTTCTGCAAAGAGGGGGGGGGGGGGGGGTTATTTAGTAATCCGTTGTATTCAATTATTACAAAATTATTATATATATAATAGTAAATAAATCTATTGCCTCTTTTCGTAAAAGGAAATGCTATTTTTTTTATATACTTTTTAAATGAGAATGCTAAGTTTTAATCCATTATCACCATTTTAATTATAGTCGCTTTTCTTTACACTTATCCTCGTAATTTACTTTAAAAGGTTTAAAAAAATTCAAACAATATGAATAATTATGTGTTTGAAAAGCTTATCTTCTGTGTTCTTTATTTATCTATATCAGCATTTAAAAAGAACAAAATTAATGTATTATTATGATAGCTAAGTAGTCACATGTCATGTATCGGATATGGATTCTTGTAAATTTATTTATCACCATTCTTTAAGATATATTTAAAATATAAGCAAGGAATAAATATTTGCTAGTGGAAATAAAGTAGATCATAATCGACTACAAATTTTACTATGTTTTTTACTTGTTTAATAGTAAGGATCATCCTTGGAAAAGAGTTCTTGTTCTAGTCGACAATTTGCTCGAGAAAAAATCTGGTGTTGACAGATGGCACAGCACTCAACTTTTTCTTTCTAAATTCGGTAATCTAATGTGATGTAAAACCAGATTTTTTTGTCTCGAGATATTTAGTTTCCGATAGTTTTTTTTTTTTTATATAAAATTTTATTTGAGGTCCTTTTTGACTTTTGAAATAATAAGACCCCGTTCCTAATTATTTCAATGGATTAGTAGCCAATTCAATTGAATTATAAGTGACAAGTGTGCCATAAACAATTTGAGGCAAATGAAAATATACCATGTAGATTTTAAAAAGCATCTAAAAAATAATTGATATATGAATTTTAATCAAAATCTTTAGAGCGAATTTTGAGGAAAAATAATGAGGAAAGTAAATAGTCATGAGTAAAGTAAATAGTCGTCTAAAATGTAAATAAATTTCAGCCTCGTAGTTCAGATCTTTGTCTGTACACAAACACATAGACATACATATCATTTTGCAGAACTCAGAGTCCTTCAATAGAGATTTTAATTTTCGGTCAGTTCGACTCGTGAGTTAACTCACTCAATTAAGCAATTGCTTAATTTTAACTTCCTTCACCTTATTGTTATAAACAATAAATAACTTATTTCTGCGAAACGTCAGCAAAACCGTGATGCGATTCCCACATTTTTTAAAATAATCTCATATTTAATTACCAATAATACAACCTAAATATAATTTTCATTAAAATTGTAAAATTTGTGAAAATTTCAAAAAAATTAGAAAAAGGGTGCCAATTTTTACATGGTCAATCGCATTGAGAAAAATCATTGTGGGAGGATTGTCTAGTAAATGCATTGCAAAAAGAAGTCCAGAGAATGTGATTTTAATTTAATTGAAAAATAGTCAACGCCTAATACATAGGCAACAAAACCACTTGCGGAAAAACTTATTAACATAGAAATATTAGAAAATAATCAATATTTGTGAGTTTTAAGTAAAACATTTCATTTTAAAATCTCAAACAAGAAATGAAAATATTATTTTCTTTAAAGTTTACTTCTTATTTGTTAATCTCAAATATAGGTCATGTTAAACACGTGTGCATAAAATAGATTTTTAGATTATATTGTTTTGGCTTATTACCCATGTGCACTGTTTGAATGTGATAAATAACTTGTTTCTGTTTTGCTAGGATAAGTGAAAAGAAAATTCCCTTAAAATCTTTTATCAGATTTTTTTTTCCCTCTCACACTCACATTCAGACAGTCTTCTCGGCCACTTAGGCCATTTAAGACTTAGGATACTCGTATGTTATTAATTTATCTATTGGGGGTTCAGGCATTCTTATTTAAGCCATTTGGTATCCAAATAATATAAATATGAATATTTATTATTACTACTACTTCGCTTAGCTCGCTCTTGTAGCTAGTTATTATTACTATTAATTTATGTCATTCTCACGTTTCAAAACAATGCAACGACAAAAAACGTTTAGTTCAAGATAATTAAGATTGAGATCAATCAAATGATTTGACATATTATTGGAGTTATTTGGCTAGTAATTTATTTACTGCTCCCCCTGGACTCCCTCGCTCACCTTCGGCGAGCAAATGCATCAAATTTATTCTTTGAAAATTTTAAATTTCCCTCCCTAACTCCCTCCATCTAGCCAATCAGCGATAGAACAGGCTCATACACACAGTGACAGGAAGTCAGTCGCTAGCGCTTTATATTTATTTAGTAATGATAATGGTGATATGGAGAGAATGCTGGTGACAAATAATTAAAAAATTTCTATCGATAATCTACAAAAGTAAATTGCCAAAAAAAATTTTCAGGGAAGTTGAAATTAGAATTTAATCATCTCAAGTGGGGGAGGGGGAACTTCTCAAAAAATAGTGAAAAATGGTCTCACGAATACGATAACTATCAAATTAATTAAGAGGGGTACTACATGACTAGATTTTATAAGAAAAAAAAAAATTTCTTAAAATAAATTGAAATATTTTAAAAGTTATCAATTATTTTGAAACAGACCATTAAAAAAAAATTTCACGTACATAATTAATTTAGATGGTTTTGCATTTTGGACAACCAAAATTTATCTGATGATTCATTCTAAATTGATTGGTATTTTTTATCTCGCTTGTCTTTGTCTAAAAAAAAAAAAAATCCGTGCTCATCTGCTATTCGCTTAGAGAAAGAAAGAAGAAAGGAATTCGCCCCTGGAGGCAAACAACTTGTAATACTTGACAGTGTATCGAGGTCATAGGTCAACTCATCTTTCTTCTATATCTAGAAGAGGAAAAATATTCCTTAATATAACAAGCACCTTTCAAAATCAAAGAAAGTAATATTTAATTCGAAATTTAAAGTGTTAATAATATAAAAATTTTTATATATGTAATAGAAACTCGATTATCCAGATATCTATCCGTATTACTTGTACGAAAACGAAAACTCAAATAAATAATAATTTCCTTAACACTTGTATGTTTTAAAAATTAGAGGCTTCATAATTTTGTTATTTATTTTATAGAGTATAATATTAATAAAGACGCAAAAAACTGGTAAAGAGCTTTTTTCTATGACGTATTTTTTTGAAAGGCATAGGCGTCGGATATGGATAACGGGGGAGGGGGGGGGGAGCAAGTGTACATTGTAAAATTTCAAAAATTTATTTTAAGTACTTTTATTTTTGATTATATAACTGTAGGTTCTCGTTTAAGCATTTTGTAAATTAAAATATGCAAATAAAACACTCGGTTATTTGTTTCAAGTTATATTGCATACTGATTATAAATCTACGTATTTCGACCTTCAATTTAATTGGAGTGATTCTGAAGATGACACACCAGTGTAGAAATATGTTGATTTAAGTTATAATCGATATTTAAACAAAAAACCGAGTGTTTTATTTGTATATTTTTGTACTTGTAATTTGATGGCTTTCCAAAAAAAAAACCCCATAGGTCAAAAAAGAGCTTTAAAAACAAAAAAGATTTGCTTTCCCTTCTGAGAAAAAAATATTGTGACGTTACTGAACCGAAAGAAGTCAGACAGTTAGGCAGCCAATTCATCAGTTATACATATAGGTTGCATATTCTCACGGCGAAACTTTTTCCCTATAAGAAGGGTACAGTGTGCGCCACAATTAAGTCCCCAACTGATAGTAAAGCTTACCATATACTTAAGGCTTACTTAAGTATATGGTAAATGGTGAAATAATTTTAAATTTGAAAATGTAAAATAAAATCATTTGTACCAGATTTTACGTTTTACCTTTTCGGTCTTTAAAATTATTTCACTATACATACACCATATACTATACTATATACTTAAGGCTAAAAACCAATATTTTTAAAATAAATAAATAATATTTTTTTAATGCAAATCAAGGGAAAAGATAACAATTGTGAAATCCAAGCATCTGGGTTGCCTAAGCTCAAGGCTCCATTTTTCAGCACATCAGATAATTGTGGCCCCGACTGTACTATCCTCCCAAAAAAAAATGTATCTAGACAGTGACCCTTCTGTATTTAATAGATTATTATTATTGGTTCTAATTTTATATTTATAAAACATTAATTTAGAATACAAATTAAATTTTTTACACAAAAAAAGACAATACAAAAGTTTAACTGTTCAGAAACATTATTAGAGAATAGTAGACATTAGACTTGAGTTTATCATAAAAAGGGATTGTTTTTTAGTTTGCTTATAAAAGTATCATCATTTCTGAAAAAACTTTGAATATTATTGTAGATTCTGGCCCCCGAGTTTGGCGTAGTAGGTAGCGCGTCAACCTCCTATACCAAACGGCGCGGGTTCGGACCCAGGCAGTCCGATGATTTTATTTAAGCCATTTGGATACCAGATGGCTTAAATAGAAATGCCTGACTCCACAATAGATATATTCTCTACAACGGTTATCGTCAAAGTCTTATATGGCCTAAGTTGCCGAAAAGACTGTATGAATGTGTGTGTGAATGAGAAAAAAGTGTGAATTGTAGATTCTGAACTGAACGATAGAACGATATCAATCTAATTTTTTTTTTTGTCTACAGGCTCATCAGCTGAGAGGCAGGGTGTAAACCCTGAAGGCCGCAATGGAAGGGGGTTCCCTGTTGCTGGCCTTCCTGGCCACCCTGGTCCTCTTTATCACCGGAGGATGGGCCTCGCCGGTTTGGATGCCACAGTTCCTTAGCGCAGGTTAGAATGAAATATCGATTATACTTTTATTATATTTAAACAATCGATTTTTACTTTCTCGTAATGTAATCGTCAAAAAATTCGACTCTGAGATTTTGATAATCCTCTAAAGCTACATCCCTGAGTTCAAAAAAAAAGTATTATAACTGTACATATACACGATAGATCTATCTTCAAAACTCAGACCGATAAAATTTTGTATATGTATTTAAAATTGCAGATCTGCATCAATTTTTAGAGAAAATTTATTTTTTACAGGAAACCAACGTTTTAAAAAAATATTAATTCTATAGTATTATGTTCATTTTCATGAATGAATAATAATTGCGATTATTTAATTATATTATTTGAATATCAATGTTAGCCGCCTCCAGAAAAGAATAAAATCCTTTTTCGTGATCGTATTATTCCAGTTCGATTTATAAGAGCCGTTAGACGAAACAATTTCCGTATCCGGAAAACGTGCAAACGCATCAATTACCCACCCCTCAGGTGATAACAGCTCCCAAGGTCCAGGAACGTCGGATGCTGCGTTTGCTACTCTCTCCTAGAACCGTTAGTTGCTTTGCCGCATTCTCTCCTCTTTCTCTTGAGTTGTCGTTAGTCGAAACTCCAGTTAAATGTGGCACTTGCACCGTTTCTTCATTCCTCTAATACCATGACCAATCAAATAATCTGTGACCAATGCAATCAAATGAAATTCCACCAAAGAAATGCTTCTATGATAGCCAGATATTCATAAGTGATTTCAAATGTAATAAAATAATGATACAAGCTAAGAAAGTCAAAATCGAATCAATATTTCTAGATATTATTGCGAGGACAAATGGATAAGAAAAACAGGAGAAAATATTTTTATAGAGGCTACAATTTTTGAATCTATTAGCCTATTAATAAAAATAAAAGACATTTTTGGCTATAATCGTGATTTATTTTTTAATAATTAATATTACAAAAAAATGTTAAATAGTGGCCGAAACTTTGTATTTCAAAGGAATATCCTGGGGAGTTTTGGAAGTTCCCTTCGGACCTGAATCATGACTAGATATTTTAGGAATAAGTATGAAATAATTTTATTGAAGTTTTTAGTGTAGTCCGGTAATACAATATTATATACATATTTATTAGGTAGTTTCTTCTTTTTTATTTTGTATTTCAGAGCATATTTTGGCTTACAAGCAAAACAAACAAGTGTAAATACGCATGCTTGTAAGCCAAAATATGCTCTGAAATAAAAAATAAAAAAGAAGATTTATTCATTTTGATTTTTGAAATTATCATCTCAACTCCATCTTGAGAGAATTTGTCCGAGAACGAAATCACCTAATATATATTTATGAAATAATTTTATTTTTTTTATTATTACAAAACTTGCCCCGGTAGAACACCATTTGGCCAGCTCCCATTATGTGGATGTATGAAATAAAAAAATGTATAAAATTTATAATATGAAAATATCACAAATTTGGCAATAAATTTTGGACATTATTTTAATTAAACATATAAATCCGGAATTAAATAAGGATGGAATTTTATATTATATATTTAGAGCCTTAAGATGGAATTAAAATTTGTAGTGAATTGGTCCTCAAGTGGAAAGAAATTAATACTTACAGAGGACAAGATTTACTCGTTATTCCATGAAAAAATCTTTGGAAATTAAGTAGCAATTAAGATATTTGTCCCAGGCCTTTGCCCTTTATTATATCTGGCTAGGGGGAGGAGGGAAAGGGAAATTATAGATCATGAACCTTTTCCCCCATTACAGTAGTTAGTTAGCTTATTGTGTTATTAATGAAGTTATTTAAACTACGATTAACACGAAAAATATCATTTATTTCTAATAATAACAATCGAGCTTTATTCAATTAATTTTTATATTTATAGAAAAAAAGAGGGGAAGGCCCCTCCTTTTTTTTGATATACAGGAAGAAGTAAATCATTGATTTAATTGATGTTCCTGATGAAAAACTGAAGACCCAACCGAAACATCGAATTATTATTATTATTATTTTTTTTTTTTTAATAAAGAACAAGAGGTTTATTTATTTTTCTTTTTCCTTTCTGTTCAATCCATCTGCTATCTATTTAAAAAAACAACCGTATAGAGATATTTCTTTAGAAAACAAATTAACTACTGTTAAGCGCTTATAGCATTTTGAATAATATTTAATTCTGCGAGGGCCAAAGGCTCTCTGTTTAGATCTTGCTATATTATACATGTGTATGTTATTTGTTATTATTTATTTAAATTAGTAGGAAGCAGCGGAATTTTTGTTTAAGGTGGGGGATTTAAGTGTTTGGAATAAATTTTCTTTAGAGTTTATTTATTGATCGAATTCTAAAATTTTATGTTGTTTGGCACTAGCGAAATCAATCAACAATTTATTATGACAAAATTGAGGGGAAATTTAATTCTTAACCCCGCATGTTCCTGACGAAGGAGTCGTTATGGTTCCGAAACGTTGGCATATAGCGTAAGGAGCAGATTCGAATAAATTGGATTGATAATCATCTCCAAATTGAGATTATTCGTTGTTTTCTGTAATTTTTCCCTCGAAATAGGAAATATAATCTTCAGGATTGTTTTCCGTTTATATATAAATTTTTGACAATAGATTTCCGTAGGCGAGAGGCAAGTTGGGTGATGAGGTGTCGACCCAGTGAGCCAGAGCGAGTGGCCAGTTCACTGCAACCCACCTGACCGGCCAGCCGGCCGGCCTTGACATCTAGGCCCTTGGAGGTCGAAGCCCTCAAGTTCTTGGGTCCTCCTCTTCTCCCATCATTCACTTACTTTACTCTCTTCCTAGTTCAACATCTTTTATCCTGACGTTAAGTAATATTCATTGCATATGGTTCGAAAAGACCGGTTGGTCTTCTCGGTGGTCATCTATCCCAAGGGGGTAAAGTTACTTATTACACTCATTATATTTTCTTTAAAAGGTTTGTTTTCAAACCAAAAGCAAAATACATATATATTTTACAGTTAGTAGTAAAGAAAATTTAAATATTAAAGTATTAGTAAATATTTTGAAGCTCACATTCATTAGGAGGATGATCGATCTTGTAAGATTAAATAAATTATTCCCAGTAAAAATGATTAAAAATTAAAAAAATTAAATCCCTGTGTGTCCCTGGTGTGGACGCAGTGGCGTAACGTACACCCCCGCAAAACCCCGGGGGGGGGCCCCCGGCCCCGGGGGCCCCCCCGCCAAAACCCCTCCCCCCGCCCCCCAAAAAAACAAAATTTATAACAACCTGATGCAGGCGTGTGGATCCCTCGATCATTTTTAATCATTTTTACTCTGGTAAATGAATGAATTTATTTTTTGCAAATTCCATAGACTACTATTAATGCTTTACAACTTCTGTAGAGACCTCATCGCGAAATTGTTAATAGCTATCGAAAAATTTATTTTTGAAGCAAACAAACAAAACTCGATTATACAAAATTAAGCAGTAACAAAGTGTGTGATTAGATCGGTTAAAAGAAAAAAACTATTAAAATACTAATGGATTTGAATTAATGAAAAATTAAATTCTGCTTTGGGCTCTTCTCTCAACTTTCCTTCAGAAAGAGAAAGTTGTGCATCGTACTTGTCACACCAGATTTTTTTGTGTTTTTGGACTCAGGTGACTTCAAAACATGTATTTCCAAAACAATCTCTACAAAGAATTTTTGACATGATCGCAATACTTTCTCTCTCTATATAGAAATACACACACCATTTAACAAGATGATTATGTGTTGATGAGAATATAATTTTAAAATTTTAAACTCTTAAAAAAAAAATTATTCAATCGAAAAGATCTGTGGCTGTAGGCTTAATGATGATGGAGTCATGAAAAAACAAGACGAATGCAGCCAAATATTATTTTATTTTAAATCTCCCCTCACGGCTGACGTTTCGGCCGAGGTCTGCCATCTTCAGAGGGCTGGCAAAATCAAAATGTGTAGAAACTTTCAACAACAGCGACAACACAGCAAAGCGCTGTGAGCGGACCACATGCTGAATGTTGTCGCTGTTGTTGAAAGTTTCTACACATTTTGATTATTGCCAGCCGGTCTGAAGATGGCCTAGACCTCGGGCCGAAACGTCAGCCGTGAGGGCAGATTTAAAATAAAATAATATTTGGCTGCATTCGTCTTGTTTTTTTCATGACTCCATCATCAAAAAATTATACAAAAAATTTTATTTTATTAAAGTTAGTTCTGGATTAATCTCCCAAATAATCACCCACACCCCCGAAAAACTGGCTAGTAAATGTATACAATCATAAATCTACAACTGGAATATCGATTCCTGGTACTAAAAAGGACGTAAATCTCAAGAAATATCAAGAAATTAGAGTAATAGATCAATAACAAAATTTGAAATCTATTAGTCAGTTTTACAAAAAAAAATTATGAAAATTTATGCTATATTTTTGTGTAGGCATTGAATCTTTTAAAAATTTGGCATGTGGTTCTTATATTTGACAAGATTGTGAGTATTCTATTGTTTTTTACTTTCTCGTACCCTATATATGAAATATATAGGAGAGAAAGTATTGCGATCATGTCAAAAATTCGATGTCGAGATTTTGATGGATATACATGTTTTGAGGTCCCCTGAGTCCAAAAAAGTGGGTCCCGCAAATTGGTCTGTGTGTGTGTGTGTGTGTGTGTGTGTGTGTGTGTGTGTGTGTGTGTGTGTGTGTGTGTGTGTGTGTGTGTGTGTGTGTGTGTGTGTGTGGCGTGCGTGTGTCTGTATGTGTGGACAGATTTTTAGCATGAAGGAGTTGAGCTAGCGGATTGAAATTTTATATTTAACTTAGGTACCTTTGAAGAATCTCAAAATAAGCTTTTGAACAAAATCGGCCAAAAAGTACTAGTACTTTACTGATGTACTTTTTCAGTTTTTTTCGATTTTCTCAAAATTCCCTCCAAGGATTTTTTTTTAAATTCATAAATGAACTATTTTTTAGATGCTCTTTAAAATGTATATTCTCATTTTGCCGTTGAAATCTTCTGAAGACCACTGTACTCTTGTTCTTCATAGGAAAGATAGAAATGGTTGCCATGGTAACGGAATTTAAATCTTTTTCTTTTTATTAGATTAAAAATCAATTATTATTTAAATTCCCATTTTTTTTAAATTTATTTGTGTCTTTAATTGTTTCAAAGAAAACATATATGTCTCTCTCTCACTTGCAAACATTATCGTCTCTCTCTACTCTTTTTAAATTCCCTTTCCACCTTATCTTCGCATAGGAACAATGTTAATTTCCTATAGGGATTTGTATGTTAATTTCGATTCAAAAGGGGGTCCCCTTTAGAACTTTTTAGGCATTTAAAATTTTTTTTTTCAATTCTTATGAAATTTTGTATTTATTTACGATTCTATATTGTGTATAAAATGTCCAAATATGAGATTAAAATTTTGAAAAATAACCATAGTTTATTTGAAGCAGTCAACATTTAAAATGCAAGTTTGAAACTAAGGTGCTATCGGAAACTAAATATATCTCGACACAAAAAATCTGGTGTGACCAGCACAGTGCGCAACTTTCTCTTACCGAAGGGTAAGAGAAAGTTGTGTGCTGTGCGCCAGTCACACCAGATTTTTTTTTAACGAAACTTGAGTGGGAAGAGAGACGCTTGAGTAGGAGTTGGATCTGTGTCAATTGGCTTTGACCTAGCAAGTCGGCCTTCAGCCCTGCGCCCCCCGGGTCACCCTAAAAGGTCTTCTGGGTCACCAGGTTCACTGCTCCAGTCTTCCTCTAACAAACACAAGCCAAGCCGTTAAACCAGCCACATGTCTCCATTTTCCGACTGTCATGCTCATGTATTTTAATAGCCAACCAGATAACGGACCAGTTTAGAAATCCATCTGTGGTCACTCACTTCACCGATTAATATTTATACAAACGAGACGTGAGGGCTGTATAATTAATTAACATAAATTTAATATATATTTTTAAAGGAAAATTCATCGATATTATAAAAATCTGGTGTGATGGTTGCACAGCATACAACTTCTCGTATATTGGCGGAAACATATGCCGACACAAAAAATCTGGCGTGACAAGCACAGAACACAACGTTCTCTTACTGAAGGAAAGAGAAAATTGTGTGCTGTGCAACCATCACACCATAATTTTTTTTAAGGGAAACTACTGTATAGGTAGTATGTATAAATGTAAAATTTTGTGGAGAGAAAAGGATTATGTGTGAAAAGAATGTTAGTTTTGAAGTTGGAAGTGATAAGAGAATGGATTGTGTCATTCCAAAAACCACTTAAATAGATTCTGGGACCTGAATAAGCATTTTTGCAACAAAATTTTAAATTTACAGCTATCAATTGAAAAAGATAATTATTCATTCTTAATGAAGATAGAAGCCAAGCCCTAATGAATGAATAATGAAATGCCTGTCTTCTTCACAGTCTCTATTATTCCTTTTCGTGGAAGTTGCATTCGAAGCTATAAAAGGTTTCTACTTCCCGAATTTTTGGAAAAAAAATCCCCTCCAAAAAATATTAATACGTATTGAGACCTATATACAGGAGGTAAACATAGATAAGAGAAAGTAAATAATCTAAAGTAGTTTAGATTTAAAAGAAAGTGAATTTGTTAATTTTAGATAAACATACACCTGGTAAACTACGTACTTGAAATAAATACAAACCCTTTATAAATAAGCTCTAACAAATTATTTTCCCTTTCTTTTAGGCAACTTTTAATTTTGAACTTGAGAGAGATTTCATGAATGGTAAACTAAGTAGGCCGGCTAATTGAAATACTTTGTTGGTAGATAAAAATTGAAAGAAAATTTGACGAAGCGTATCCATTGACTACTTTACTTTGTTAATGGCTTAAGGGGGTAATGTAAAAAAAAAAAACTTATCAACACAGGATCTTAAGTAAAAGTTACAACTTGATTAAATAAGACCTATACAAAGAAATAGTGAAGAAAATTATTTTTATTTCCTTTTAAGGGAAACTACTGTATATAAATATACGTATATGCATAAATGTAAAATTTTTTGGTGAGTAATATGGGCAGAGAATGTTAGATTTGAAGGAGGAAGGGATGAGTCCAAAGGGAAGATGGATGGATTGTATAATCGAGGATGGCAGGAAGAAGGGATTGAAGTGGGAGGTCGTGAAGTTGTGGAGATTAAAAACGAGCGACTCATAGAAAAAAAAAGAAAATAGGAATAAGTCCCAGTTAAAGTAGAAGAAATGTAAAATTTTGGAAAAATATGTAACTTTCTCTTTCCTAACTTTCAATTTTTATGTATATCCATGAGGGGGTCATTTAATTTTAATACAAAATTTGAACATTAATATGTTATAGTCAGTAACATCATTTAGGGGGTGGTGGAGGGGGCATTTGTCCCCCCCCCCCAAGGACTGTGTTCCTTTTTATATTGTTGTTCCAAATAAAATATTTCAAAATATATCTACGGGTATATCAACTGTAAATAAATTAATTAAATAACTTTTAGCCAAATTTTAGATATCTTTTTGTAAGTAAATTTTCGGTAAAGTCAGAAAAAATAAGTTTTCTCCCTTCCAAAAAAAAAGTTTAAATTAGTTATATAACCAATTATATTACCAGTTTTTAGAATACTTATTTGTAGATCACTTATTACTTTCTCTTACCTATATATCTAATATATAGAGAAAGTATTGTTGAAAATAAATTTTAAAAAAATTGTAAGCTCTTCAAAACATAAATTCTAAAATTCGTCATTTCACCCAAAAATATTAAAAATTTAAATTTTAGCTTTTATACTATTTTTACTTTTTTTTTACCAAGATGTGAAATAAAATGGTAAGAAATCAAAATATTAAAGATAACGATAAATTTCATTAAGATTAAGTTAAATATTAATAAAGTAAAAAAAATTCCAAATAAGACAAAAATAAAATAGGATAAGTGAAGTGTTTGATTAATTAATTCATATCCTAAATGAATGATAATAAATGGGTTGTATTCTGGGTGTTGTATAGAGTTGTATGTGCTGAGCACATGTGTCCGCCAAAGTCACTCTAACGGCTCTTGTGCGGGGACCCGTTAAAATATTTCTCTCTCGTTAGTGGCACCCAACGTCAGCGACTCTCTCCGCTCCTCTACTCTCGTTCTCTCTGAGCTCATATGACAAAAAAACTTTTAGATGTTTTATGCAAAAGTTAAATCCACTAACCCATACCAGACATAAAATGTTGGGGACCCAGTTCAATCATGTCCCAGAGAATTAGGGCTATGAAGTTTCCCCCTTAAGTACACGTTAAAGTGGTTTAAGAGAAAAACAAGTCGCTTAATAGCTTAAAATGAAAAAAATTTTGAGCCCACGGGGCTTGGAGTAGTTGGTAGCGTGCCTACCTTCTATATCGAACGTCGCGGGTTTGGACCCCAGGCAGTCCGATGATTTTATTTAAGGCATTTGGATACCAAATGACTTAAATAGAAATGCCTGGACGTGAATGTGTGTGTGAGTGTGAGTGTGAATGAGAAAAAAGAGTGAATATTTAACAAAAAAAAAAATAATAATAATAATTTTGATTAAAATCAATAGAGAGAATTTTGAGAAAATGAAAAAAAAAACTCATAAAGTACTTAGAAAATTACTAGTATCGGATTTATTTAAAAAAAGAACTTTGCGTCACATGAGACGGATACTTAAATATCAAACTTGAATCTCGAAGCTCTTTTCAATTTTGATAGGTATATACAGGTGCGGTACGGGAACTTATTTATTATTAAACAATGATAAAACAAAAAGTATTGCAGGTATCATTTTAATTTTTTTTTTTTTAATTCATAGTGGTACGTTTAAATGTTTTTCTCATTGCTTTTTGAAAATGATATCTTGAAGTGGGCCACCGTTCTGCTCAATATATTGAAAGAGTCGAAATCTATGTTTTGGACCAATTTGGCCATTATGTATAAAAAAAAAAATTGAAATGTTATCTCCAATACTTTTTGTTTTATCATAGTTTGAAATAAGGAAGTCCCCGCGCCGCACCCTGTATTTTGTTGATAAACAGACAAAGAGAGAGATAAACCATTTTGTGGGTTCAGGTGTAATCGCAATACTTTCTATAAACTATTTATTACTAAACATATATAGGTGAGGGCATGGGCTTATCCAGAGGGCAAGAGGGAGCGGGTGCACCCACCCCCCTTCAAACTTGAAATAAATATTTAAAAAAAAAAAACTGAAAAATTCACGCCCTCTGTAAAAACTAACCCCTATTTTTAGTTAGGTTGTGGCATTTAATAAAATAATAAAATGGATATTAGAAAAGTTGCCCCCGTTTTGAGCTGGATACGCCAAGGAGGAAAAGCAAAAAGAATAAAAAAATTCAAATGAATTGTGTTAAGAAAATATTTCAATTTTCCAGTTTAATATTATTTCTAAAATATAAATTAATGAGCTAAAACGATGTCATTTTTCTGAGAAAAATACTCGGTTGCCGCTGACTTGGTTTATTGCATAGGTCTATTAATAAACACTTGCAAGTGAATCCAAGGAGGCTAATGAAAACGAAGCGCGCGAACTTACACCTCACTAATACAAATAGATAAGAAAGAAAGAGAGAGATATAATTTGATATATGAGATAACCACACCATTCACCATTCTCTAATGCCACTCACATTTGCGCTAATTATACCTCAACACATTGATTTAGTAAGGGAATATTTTTATAAGGGAATATAAAATAATTTTCAACCTTTTCAAACCGTTCAACTTTATTTGATTATCACCTAAATAATTAATGGTAGATAAATAATGAACATGTAAAAGGATCGTAGGAAATACCTGGATATGTAAAGTGAAAGGTTGGAATACAGGAACAAAAGGCATCATCGTTGATTGTCGAGTGGCGGCCATGTTGGTTCAATCGCGGAGAGACGTAGAGATGTTAAGGGATGAAGGCTCCATGGCCTACTGCTGAGCCCAGGCTGCTAGGCGAAGGTGGAGGGGCAAGCGGACGCCGCGCCGCCGAGCTGAACAATCAAATCACGTGACATCAGAGCTGCTATTCTATTGGTTCAAATATTTTTAAATAATCAACGGCTAATAAAATTAATTATTTTCATATTTGTGATTTGTGATTTAAACGAAATGTAGAATCATGGATTAAAAATATTTTTTATATGAATTAAAATTTGCTATTAAATTTTTTTTAATTAATTTTAACTAGCAAAGAGTAAAAGGTAGATATTATTAGAAAAGAAATTAACTTCCTCGGGTCCTGGGCTCGCTTCCCGTCCCAAGCAAGAAAAATGTATATCAAATGAATTGGCTTGAAATAAATATGGATGAGGTCTAATCTTTGAAAAAATTAAAAATAATTAATAAAAACGTAATTAAATATTAAAATCATCAGAAAGGATAGCATTCGAATACATGAAAGTAGAAACATTAAAGAAAATACACCAGTTTCTACTTTTTTTTTTTTTAAATTTTCCCATCTCTCAACAGAGATTAACTCCAATTATAGAGAGACGAAGGAGACATTGGCAATATTTGAAAATTTTCATGGCAAGTGGGGACCGAGTTGTATAGCAACTCTAGATTCGTAATCCTCAGCTTATCCGATTAGCCATGAGCCTCCCCTTGCATGTATTAGAATGTAATCACCTCTGATGATGACAAGTAGGACATATTAAGTGTTAATTTTTAATTAATAAAACCTTTGAAACAGCATAGTGTTTAATTTGTATAGACATCTATATAATTTTAATTTACAAAATGTTTCAACGAGAACCAACGGTCCAAAGTTTAAATCTTACATCCCCCTCGGTACGCCTCTGATCCTGAACTAAGATATAAATTATTATGAGTACCCCCTTTTTCTGGGACTGCAACTGCCGTTGATCTAAAATTATTTATTTTCTCTCTTAAAATCTTAACAAACAATTCAAATGCGGAAGATGAGTGGAGTGATTTTATATGGGCCAACGAAGGCGAAACGGATGCTAAACTATGCAGGAGGAGAAGGAGATGAGATGTTTGAAATGCTTTCGAAAGTTTTCCGTGAGTGATTTTTATCATACAGTGATCCGTTAAGTGTTTTGGGATGACTCACCTGCAGCTCATGTTGACCTATTTGGCCTGGGGCAGGTTAGATTAATCGATAGCAAACAGATTCATTTAATCATTATTATTATTTTATGACAATGCTTAAAATTTGAATATTATTTCAATGATAAAATACGTGTATATAATTCTTTATTTCAGAAGGGTTAAGATTAGATTAGATTAATTATTATGATTGGAAATTGATACCAAACTTTGTATATCGTGTTCTATAATTTATAAATAAAAAAAAATAGCCGCGCAGCCCGCCTTCGCTTTTGAGTTGGAATATTACAATGAATAGTAGGCTACTAATGAAATTTTCTCAAGTATACTAGTATCTATTCAAAAATTCTCAATATTTTATGAGAAAAGCACAAAATAAGATATTTTTTGGACTCATGAACACTTAAAGAAATTTGATTAAATTACCCAGGGGCATAGGCGTAGCCAGAAATTTTTGATGGGGGGGTTTAGGATTATTTCTCCCCCCCACCCCCACCCCGACTAATAGGGCAGTATAAGGCGTCTAATGAAATATATGACTAGCCACTTACCCCACCTTCGCTTCGCCCCCCTGGACCCCCCTCGAGGTGGCTCGGGCCCGCCCTTTCTTAATTAAGTGCCGCAATTTTTCAATCAACTCGTATCAGGCAATAAATAATGCAAATCTCTTAAATTTATGTATATTCAAGCCGACGTTTCGGTCAGATATACGACCATCATCAGGGCTGAAGCGTGTCAACAAAATTCTTTAAAATGTCGAATGGCACAATCGTATAAAATATTTTTTGCCATTTTATAAGGACCAACAGATCAATCTAACCTTGACTCGCATAGCCTGTTGGTCCTTATAAAATGGCAAAAAATATTTTATACGATTGTGCCATTCGACATTTTAAAGAATTTTGTTGACACGCTTCAGCCCTGATGATGGTCGTATATCTGACCGAAACGTGGGCTTGAAGCGATAAATAAACGAAATAAAATTAGCTGCAATCGCTCTTTTCTTTCTTCCTTACTACAAGATCTACTCAGCTATCCACCTCACTCTAATATATAAAAATATGTTTTTTGCATCCAGGGATGGAAAAAATTGTATTAGGGGTATCTAAATTAAAAAAAAAAAAACCGAAACTTTTAGCCGTGTTTTGCATCACTAAATCACCTCCAATTGGCCTGAAACTTTATATTTCTATGTAATTCATCTATCTGCATATTTTTAGGGGTAGTTTAACTCCTTAAAAAATTTAGGTAATTCAAAATTAGAGCATATTTTCTATTAAAATTTAATTTTCTCTATAACTCTAAAACTAGACTTGATGGGGCAAATCTGATGGTATTTTTGGAATCAGCGTTGCCCAAATACCCAGGAATAGCTTCAAATACCCTGGCAACGAAATCACTGTCCCCTGTAATACAAAATTATTTAATTTTTTTAATAAATTTTTTTAAAATTAATTTTTTTAGTTGCCGACATTTCGTATATCAATTATGGTCTTCATCAGGACAGTTAAATAAAAAAATTCAAAAATTGAGAGATTTTTGAGTTGAATAGTTCTTAAGGTGCGCGTCTCGAAAAGTCGTTAGAAAGCTTTTGACTACCGAGTTCCTCTAGGCGGCAAGAGATGGCGTTAGTGTTCCCCATAGGAAAACAAGGGACAAATTGCATTTCATTCTAGTTTTAGAGCTAATTAGAGCAAAAAATTAATTATTTGAATAGAAAATGATGCTACCTAGATTTTTTAAGGTTATCTTCACCAACTTTAATAACTATTTGTTTATAATTTCGTTAATTATTACTAACGAACTATATATTAATCGTAAAAATGTTTTTTGCATTCAGGGATGGAAAAAAGGGCTTGTATTAGAGGTGTCTAAATTTAAAAAAGCAATTAAAATGAAACTTTTAGCCATCGAAACTTCTATATTGTGCTACTGTAATTCATCTATTTGCATATAATTAATTAGGGTAGGCTAACTCCTTAAAAAATCTAGGTAATTCAAAATATTTTCCCCCTTTATTAAAATTTTCTCTATAACTCGAAAACTAGACGAGATGGGGCAAATCTGATGGTCAAGCATTAAAGTAAGGGACTATTCAAGAAATTACGTAGTTTTTTTTGCTATTTATGCTTACATAAGCAATTGATTAATCCCCTTCCCCTTGTTATCAAAAATTGAACACCTCCTTAAGACTGCTTTCTTGACTTCCCTGATGCTCTCAATTTGACCTAAGCAAAAAATCTCCTGACGCCATCGGTAATTTCTTTCTAAATTCATGACGAGCAGATTTTTTTTTAAGATTCAAATATCTTCTTTATAAGTAAATATAATAAAAGAGTGGAATTTGTTTGTGTATTTTAAATCTTGGTTACTCATTTGATAACTTCCTAAACAGTTATCCTTTTGAGTTGATCTAATGCATAAAAGTTCTATCTATTTTTCTTTTCCAATAAATAAATAAACAAGTTTTTATAAGTTAACCAAAATTAACGGTTCAAAAGGAAAGTGTATTAATAAAAAAAATTCCTCTATAAGAATTTTTTTTATAACTGCTTTTTGATTATTAATTTATAAATAGACCCCTCTCTTAAAGTCTGTAATATATTTGTATAAATGTTGAATTTATGTATGTGTATGTATACTTAGCACTCAGAGAGTGAAGTTTTCTTTCTATTGTAATTTTTTTTTTTGGTTCATAAAGAGGACAAGAGTCCTCAAGAACCTAATAAATATTTCTTATTCTATTCTTAAAAAAAAGTTGTGTTACTCAAAATGTGGCCGAAAGATACAGAAAGAGTTTGGTGGTTCTATTAGAGTAAAATTGATTAAAAATGATCGACGGATACACACCCCAGCAGCAGGTCTGCATAGTGAACCTTGAGAGACACAAGGAATACACATGCCCCCAAGGCCGCCAAGTCCGATTTAAATTGGAGTTTTCAAGCTACTACCCCAAAATCATGAAAATTAGTATAGAATAGACGGTAATTGTGGTGGTTGAATTATAATTGGTTATTAATTTGAATCATTTCTCTTTTCCAGCTCCAGATGAGAGTGCGCGAACACTCCGCCATCTTCCATGTGTCTCCCGAAGAACAGGAGAGACAGGTGTGTGTATGTTCGCGTACGCATGCATGAAATCCAACGGCACCCACCTAGGCACCTGCATTGATCGCTTTTATTTTGGCTCGTGTTGTCAACTGAATGATATTCCTAATCATCTGGAACCATTTCCACCGTCATTGACATCAACGTCGACACTTCGACCGCCGCCTTCAAGTAGTAGCAGTTACCCATCTCTGTTCACTTTCCAGTCAGTACAAGATTCGGACACGAATTCGATAACCGGAGGCGTGTTATTAACTCGACCACCTCCGTCTTCGGCAAGACCCACCGAGGCGGTTGTTGCGTCCGACACATTAAGCACAACAACAACAACAACAACAACAACGACGACGACGACGACACCCAAACCACCATCAGCTCCTCTCACGCACAGGTTTGAATGCAATCACGTCTTAAGATTGATGATACTCTCAATTAAGTCTGCAAATATAATTATTAAAAAAGAGAAAGGAATTCTGGGGATAGTAATTAATAACCAAAGTCATATGATGATATATTATTTGGAAAATTATTTTAGTTAGGGAAATGTTGTTTTGAATATTATATTCATTTTGAAATTAAGAAGAGGTGGAGGGAATCATGTCAAAAATTGTGATATCTGTTATCCTGAAATCTGTTACAATAAACTTTGCATGTAAATGTTTTCTTTTTGTTTACGGCCATAGCGAAACTTATGTTCTGAATAAACCTCGTGAAGTAGTTATTCACTTGACAAGAGGTAGAAATAATTTGATTTTTCAAACAATTTACTAATTAATTTTCTGTTTTTCTTGTTTTTTTTTTTATAGACCTCCAGCAAGTACACCAATAGGATCACCTTTATCCACACCGAAAACAACAACGACTACCCCTAAGCCGACAAAATCTCCCCCAACAACTATCAAGCCCATCACCACAACGAAAAAACCTTCCGTAGTGACAAGACCTAAACCGACAACTCCTAAAACGACGACATCAAAACCTAATGTTACAACAACTACAAGACCAGTGACTAAACAACCAACAACGCCAAAGACTCCGACGACGACGACAATAAAAACAACAACAACGACGACAAAGAAACCCATAACAAAACCAAAACCTAATATTACAACAACTAAAAAACCAGTAACATCGAAACCTACTAATGTACCAGTAACAAAACCAAAACCAAAACCTACTACTCCGAAACCTTCAACAACAACAAAAGTAACGCAACCGCCATCTAGATTATCGACCACAACGTTGCCTCCTTCACTAATTACATGGACAAGTCTAGAAGAAACAAAACCTGTAACGACAACCAAACGACCAACAGTTGGAACAGTTGGAACAACAAAGAAACCTATACCAGTAACAACGAAAAAGCCTACTTCAACAATAGTAACAACAAAGAAACCTGTAACAACAACGAAAAAACCAGCTACACAAGCCAGTAAACCAAATATAACAACAACAACCACTAAGAGACCTTCTGTACCTCCTACGAAAAAGCCAATTGTTGCAAATACAACAACAGCAGCAGCAAATACAACTAAAGGTATGAAATTTTTATTAAGTTTACGATTCTTTAAAATTTATATTATAATTCAGAGCTTTTTTAAACAATAAAACATTTAGTGAAGACGGGAGGAATGAATCCAACATTTTTACACTTTATTCGAGACAAACGTTTCGACATCCATAACAGCCACCATCTTCAGTGCCAATGAAAGCTTCTTAAGATCTCTGGATGATTGCCGAACGTTTGTCTTTAATAAAGAGTAAAGGTGTTCGACTCACTAGCTGGTCCTGCCGACTTCAATCTCATATACCCAGCAACCAACCTAATTTAAATAAAATATTTAGAAACAAAAAGACTGGCCCTAGGAAATCCACTAGTGGAACGTCCCCCGGTAGCCATTCTTACATTATGTTATTTAAAATACATAATAATACATAGTTTAAGTTTTTTTCTGTAATGGCTACGTATTTTAATCACTAAATGGCCTCAACAGTCAAAAGGGAAAAAAAAAGGGTGAAGTGGAAAAAATGTTTTAGGATCAAATAAATGAGATAATTTTAATTTTATATGTAAATATTTAATTAGCATAACAAAATTATTATTTTGAGTATGCCGCATAATAATAGGTGATTCTCAATTCTGCCGTTAGATGGCTCCTAAATTGCCTCATACCAAATTGAAGTAAATTTATTTTTATTTTCAATCAAGGGGTCATACGCAAAAAATATTCATTAGGGGGTAGTTTTTTGTATTTTTTTTAACAAATTAAATGCAAAGTATGAAAAATTAGGAAATTTATTTATTAACAATTCAAAATATATGAATAACAATCTGAAAGAAAATGCAAAAATTCTGGTGTGACTGGTCGCACAGCACCCAACTTTCTCTTACCTTTGGCAAAGGAAAGTTGTGTACAGTGCTTGTCACACCAGATTTTTTGTGTCGAGAAAATATTTATATTTAGTTGTCATAGTAACCATTTCTCCTATCTTTACTATGAAGCACAAGAGTAAAGTGTGCTTCTAACAATTTTCAGGGCAAAATGAAAATATACATTTGAAAGAGCATCTAAAAAATAATTGATTTTTGAATTTTAATCAAAATTTTTAGAGAAAATTGAAAAAAACTGAAAAAGTACATCAGTAAAGTACTAGTACTCTTTGGCCGATTTTGTTTAAAAGCTTATTTTCACGCTCTATGGGGGTCTTTTTTATTTGTGTGTATTTTCATATTTTTACTTTTTAAATAAATTCTCGAATTTATTTAATATTGTTTGGATGATATGAACGCCTTATAGTTAGGCAACCTAGAGCACTCGGGATTTAAGAAAGAAGCCCATAGCAAGGAAAAGATGTGGAATGCATCTTCCTGCACACACACGCACATGAGTAGCTATTATCACACAGATTTTAATAATTTATTGAAATTTCTCATCTAAGGATTGAAATTTCATAAACAATTTTAATAAAATTTATTTATTTACTTTCTTTTATTTTGGTCGACACCGGAATTCTCGTTTATTTATCCTAGTTGTTTTTCTAAAAACAAAACTTTATATAGCCCTCGGGCTTAGCGTAATTGGTACCGCGTCTCCCTTGTATACCAAATGCAGTCCGATGATTTTATTTAAGCCATTTGGATACCAAATATATATACGAGTATAGGATATACATTATAGTAAGAAAATATTGGTTCAAAAAATTCGGTTCTCCTAAAAGTGGTTTTCGCAACATGAACCGTCTGTGTGTCTGTGTGTGTGCTTGTGTGTCTGTGAACAAAATATCTCAAGAACGAAAAGAGCTATGAGGTTGAAATTTTATATTTAAGTTAGACACCCCCATGAGGCATGAAAATAAGCTTTACTGATGTACTTTTACTTTTTATTTTGCTCTCAAAATAGTTTGAAGCACACTTTTCTTTTGTACTTTATAGGAAAGATAGGAGAAATGGTTGCTATGGTAACAAAATATAAATATTTTCCCATGCTTATAAATTTTTTTAATACATCGGTGGAAACTAAATATATCTAGATACAAAAAATCTGGTGTGACAAGCACAGAACACAGCTTTCGATTACCAAGGTAAGAAAAGTTGTGTGCTATGCGACCAGTAACACCAGATTTTTGTTAATTGTTGCGTTCATTTACAGCCCAATAGTTGACAAAATATTTAATTTAAATTAAAATAAAATAAATTTTATATCTCTCTCTCTAAATAAAATTTATTGTTAACATATATTTTCTAAAAGAACAAAAGTAAAAAAAATGAAATGTTGTTTTACCTTTGTTTTTATTTCATCCCTGTCATTTGCAGAAAATGTTGTTATTAAAGGAGATGTTTCATTTTTAGTTCCAACGACGACGCCGACAACGACCACGACGACGTCTAGCTGGGTACAAATCTCTGTTTCAACACCGACAGCATCCACATCAGGTGCGATTCTAAAATAAAAACGTGAAACAAATTAAAGATAGACATAAAAAATAGGTACGCCTATTTATCAAGATAAATACTGTATTTAGAAGTGAATTAATAAACAAAGGACATTAAATATTATTTATATCAAGTTAGAGTCAAAAAAAAAAAACTTCAAGGCTTTCGGTAGACAAATTTATTTTATTAAAGTCGTACCAGACTGACGTTTCGACCATAATTTAGGCATCTTCAGAGCCGCTTGGCAAAATAAATAATTTCAGCGACAAATTCGCAAGACAACCAAAGCCAATTGGCTCTGAAGATGGCCTAGGCAAAGGCCGAAACTCGAAATATCAAACTAGTACTTCTGTAATAAAATAAATTTGTCTGCTAAGTCTTGAAGATTTTCTTTTTTTTTTGGAGAGGGGATCATACTTTTACACATAATGATAACTTTAGGTTACTTAGAAGTTGGTATATTTTATTATATCTGTTCCAAAGTAGTAACACTACCAAGACAATATTTTTAAAATAAATAAATAATATTTTTTTAATGCAAATGAAGGGGAAAAGCTACTTTTAAGACAACACGTCTGACCGCTAAGCATTTTGGTTGCCTAAGCTCAAGGCTCCATTCTCGAGCACATCAGACACATGTGGCACATGTATTGTAAATAAAATAATTATCTAAATTCATGTATGTACAGATAATATGACTTCAACTACCACCGCCCCAACTCCAACAAAAACAACTACGTCGACAACAACCACCAATAAAATGCCTCCAACAATGGAGTCGACAATTGGGCTGGAAAATACGACAACAACGGCGACACCAACCGTCATGGTGACTACCAATATACCTACAGCAACGGAGCTCACTGAAAAACCACTGAATATGTCCAATTTTCGTGAAGGTAATTCATCAAAAAAAAATGTATTTAATATTCTACTCTGCATGTGTAATTGTTAAATTTAACTAGAAATTTCTGGAGTCCTGAAATAAATAATCAAAAAATTTAAGGTCACTTTCTATTCCTGATCAATTCAAAATTAATTAATTAATCATTAAAATGCATAAAGAAAAATCTGGTGTGACTGGCGCACGCACACAACTTTCTCTTACCTTCGGTAATCGAAAGTTGTGTTCTGTGCTTGTCACACCAGATTTTTCGTGTCGAAATATATTTAGTTCCCGATAGTACGGTCCATTTGAATTCAGATAAAAATTTATAAGTATGGGAAAATATTTATATTTTGTTACCATGGCAACCATTTCTCCTATCTTTCCTATGAAACACAAGAGTAAAGTGGTGTTTAGAAGATTTCAATCGCAAAATGAGAATATACATTTGAAAGAGCATCTAAAAAATAATTGATTTTTGAATTTTAAAAAAAATCGTTGGAGCAAATTTTGAGAAAATCGAAAAAAACTGAAAAAGTACATCAGTAAAGTACTAGTAATCTTTGGCCGATTTTGATTAAAAGCTTATTTTTCCGGTCCCGGGGGTGTTTAACTTAAATATAAAATTTCAACCTCGTAGCTCAATTCCTTCATGCTTTAAATTGAACACACACACACACACACACGCACACACACACACACACACCCACCCACCCACAGACAGACCATGTCGCGAAAACCACTTTTTTGGATTCAGGGGACCTCAAAACGTGGAGATCCATCAAAATCTCGACATCGAAATTTTGACATGAATCCAATACTTTCTCTCTCTATATATTAACATATATACATAGGTAAGAGAAAGTAAAAATGGGCGTTTAAATAATAATTGATTTTTAATCTAATAAAAGAAAAAGAAATTCGGTTACCATGGCAACCATTTATTTCTCCTATCTTTCCTATGAAGCACAAGAGTAAAGTGTGCTTCAAACAATTTTGAGGGCAAAACGAGAATATACATTTGAAAGAGCATCTAAAAAATAATTGATTTTTGAATTTTAATCAAAATCGTTAGAGCGAATTTTGAGAAAATCGAAAAAAACTGAAAAAGTACATCAGTAAAGTACTAGTACTTTTTGGCCGATTTTGATTAAAAGCTTATTTTGTCGGTCCCGGGGGGTGTTTAACTTAAATATAAAATTTCAGCCTCCTAGCTCAATTCCTTCATGCTTAAAATTGAACACACACAGACACACACACACACAGACAGACAGACAAACAGACAGACAGACAGACAGACAGACAGACCATGTCGCGAAAACCACTTTTTTGGATTCAGGGGACCTCAAAACGTGAAGATCCATCAAAATCTCGACATCGAATTTTTGACATGAAACCAATACTTTCTCTCTATATATATTAATACATATATAGAGGTAAGAGAAAGAAAAGTTAGTAAAAATAATAATTTAGAAGCATTCGTCTCCAATTTTTCAAAGATTAACTCCAATAACAGAAACTGAGGAATCGGAGACAACGGCAATGTTTGAAAGTTTTCACGGCAAATGGGATTTGAACTCTAGATTTTTTTATCCACAGCTTCCCGACTTGAAATTACTTTGGGATTATCCAGAATATAAATCTGGACCTCATTGGGTCCCAGAGGCATGCCCGAACCCTATAAGGGCCCAATTAGAACCCAATCGGGAAATTCTCAGAAAAAGTAATATAATTTATAGTCAGTGTCTCCCAAATGGGTTCTGTGTGGAGGAAATAATTGTCCAATCAGGGCCAGACAGTATTTTGCGTGACATCCCTATGATCAAGATATAGAGGTCTTACATTAAAATTTCTAGTTGGGTTATTCTATTAGCTATAAACCTCTCCACATAACCTAAATTTTCATCCAACGATTTCCTTCGAGTAAGTACAGAATTAGTCGATGAAAATTTGAAAAAATTCCCTTAAGATTATATAAAGCTTGAATTATACTAAGAAATAATTTAGAAAATCTGGAGTGACTGGCGCACAGCACACAACTTTCTCTTACCCTTCGGCAAGAGAAAGCTGTGCACCGTGCTGGTCACACCATATTTTTTTGTGTCGAGATATATTAAGTTTCCCATAGCACCTTAGTTTCAAACTTGCATTTTAAATGTTGACTACTTGAAATAAACTATGGTTATTTTTCAAAATTTTAATCTCATATTTGGACATTTTATACACAATAGTAGAATCCTAAATAAATACAAAATTTCATAAGAATTGAAAAAAATGTTTTAAAATTTGTAAAAAGTTCCAAAGGGGACCCCCTTTTGAATCTTGATTTAACATTGGCTCTATGGAAGGAAGAGCCGGAAAGTGAATTTTAAAAATCTGTAATCTTTCCTATGAAGTACAAGAGTATAGTGTACTTCAAAAGGTTTCAAGGGCCTATTGAGAATATACATTTTAAAGAACATGTAAAAAATAATTGATTTTTGAATTTTTATCAAAATCTTTGAGAAAATTGAAAAAAAAAACTGAAAAACTACATCAGTAAAGTACTAGTACTCTTTGATCAATTTTGTTCAAAATCAGGGAACCTCAAAACGTGTATATCCATTAAAATCTCGACATCGAATTTTTGGCATGATCGCAATACTTTCTCTATACTAGTATATTTCATATATAGGGGTAAGAGAAAGTAAAAATATAGGCTATTAATAAAATAAATTTAAAAAAAAATATAGGAAATATTGAAGTAATAATAGAGGAATTTTAAAACAATAATTTAATGTAATTATCAATGTTCTAAAGAAAGAATACTAAAATTGACCTGTAAGTTTGCATTTTCCTTTTTCCCTATACAGTGTTCCCTAACCCTACCCCCACCATTTCCTGTACTCGAAGGGAATCGTTAAAATATAGGTCACAAATTCTCTTAGGATCGGATCATCCATAAAAGAAAATGTTTATTCAAAACATTTACTTTTTTTAATTTAAATGAAAGAGTGAATTTGTTGATTAAGCTCTAAATGTGTTTTTGCAATGGAATTAAGTTGAATTTCTTTAATTTGTGACTGAATAGACGGCAAAGTAATTATTATTAACGTGGAAAAGATGTTATTGTGTAATTTGGCCGTGAAAGGCCAATGCCATGCCTGGCTGGCAGAGACCTTCCTTTTGAGCTGTTGCCACCAGAACCGGAAATTGAATTCACCAGAAGACTACATTCCAGAAAAACCAATCTGGTTTTTTTTTTGCTGTCTTTTAGATGACCATCTAAATTAAAGGGGGAAAATTTGTGAAAATTTAAATACGAACGAATAAATATTTTTCTAATGCTAAATAAAAAGATAAAATATTAAAAAAAAAAAAAAAAATTTGCTTGCTCTGTGTTCAATTTGATATCTAATTAATTAACATGTTAATGAGAATAGCTCATATTTACATATATTTTGTCATATTGGATGGGAGAAAGTAACGATCTGTTGATTGTACTGAAGATGATTCCATATCACTGGAATCAAAATATTTACAAATAAACGGATAATACGCAAAAGTATTTATTTTTTGGCCGACGGTTCTTATAATTAATATTTGATTTTCTTTACGGCTATCTACAAACAAAGAAAAGAAATAGATTTAGATAGGGAGGTTCAGCCAAATAAAAAGCTTTATATGCTTCTCGACTCCGGAGACGTTTCGAGATATTTTTAATGTCTCATCTTCAGTCCGTATCGAAAATTAGCATAAAGGTAGTCATTAATATACAGCATATGTACATATAAATTTTATGCTGTATATTAATGACTACCTTTATGCTAATTTTCGATACGGACTGAAGATGAGACATTAAAAATATCTCGAAACGTCTCCGGAGTCGAGAAGCATATAAAGGCTTTTTATTTGGCTGAACCTGCCCTATCTAAATCTATTACGTTCACAGCCACCAAATCTTATTTAAAGAAAAGAAATTATTTGACGAGTTAATGAATGCGCAGAATTTTAAAATAATAATATTAGAAATGGAATTTAATATACTTGCATGATCAAGCGATTAATTATAGAAATTTTTTAAAGGCATAGGCCTAAGTGATCTGCTATTTAATTTAAAAAAAGTAATGTTATTTGGAAAAATTAAACATTTTGTGGGAGAAAAGAAGTATTATTGATAAATAGGAGAAAAAAAAATTAGCGCCCCTTTATCCACCATAAACACTATTTATTTGCAAAACGCCACCCATCATCAGTGCAGCAAAATATATAAAGATAATAAAATATAATTAAAATACAAAAATCGGCTTACATAGTATTATTGATAAATATAGCAGTATTACTCATCAAGTGACAGGAAATCCACATGATGGATGAGAGGAGGGTTGCCCTAACTAGCGTAAATAAAACTCATAATTAGTTTGTTTCAAGGTTGAGTAAATAATAAAAAAAAAAAAAAACTTCACATAAATTAAAATTTTGACTTGTCGCGGGTTCGCTTGCTTTCCGTTCCAAAAAATTTATTTTAATTGAATTGGCTCATCATTTGAA
Source organism: Euborellia annulipes (assembly GCA_023213315.1). Classification (NCBI taxonomy): domain Eukaryota; kingdom Metazoa; phylum Arthropoda; class Insecta; order Dermaptera; family Anisolabididae; genus Euborellia; species Euborellia annulipes. Next base: position 39,543 of record JAKCPI010016660.1, on the reverse strand, counting down.
ATAAATAGGGAGGGGGTCTAAAAGCCTTAAGTGCAGAAAATGACTTTAAAACAAATATAAATAAAATTTTCAAAGTTTGGTCGTTTTATTTTTTTGACAAAAAAAAACTAAAAAAGTACAGCAGTAATTTACTAGTGTCCGGACTTCCCAAAGAGGAGAACTAGCCCCATTTCATATAAGTACCGGAAATAGTAAGTATATAAATATTTAAAATATAACTAAACCAAAATTATTTTGAAATTTTAATCTTTCTTTAAATTTGAGTCTCTAAAATGTTCTGCCTCTAAAATTTTGCCGCCCAGGGCCCGAGCTTCACGGGCCTAACATAAATCCACCACTTCCATGAATTATGGTAATTTTTGTTTCTTAGAAGGGGTGGGAATTTGAAATACAAATAAATAAAGAATTATATTGTAATGGTAGAACCATTTCCTGGCTTCCCATTATTTAATTATAAATCCATATTAATTATTAACACAAAAGCATTGAGTAAGTCAGATGATGCCAGTCTCTGGACCCATAAATTTCTTTAATTATTTTAATTCTATGATCTTTCTTTAATTATATTTACAAATATTTAACTCTTTATTAATTAATAATTTCTTTAATTTCATTTATTTAATTTAATATTTCAACAAACAGATTTATTTAAAAAATATTAAATTTATTATTTAAATTAATTAATTTTTTATAAATGCGAATCCGTGTGGTAAACAAAGAGGCCCCCTACAAGCCAATGCAAACCCCCGGGGCGCTCTCTTAATGCAATCATCGCCCGGACGCCAAACCGTGCACATCGCATGTACCTCCGCTCTGGTACATCCCAAAGTTTTATTATGAGGCTCAGCCTCCCCCCTCAGCAACCATCCAGTAGTGTTGCGAGTCAACCATGATCTCCCTGGACCATTATCCAGCCGGAGATGCTCATATTATTAAATATGGCATATGGCGTCTTCTTACAAACGGGCTAACCATGGCCGCGGGCCTTCGAACGAGACCTTCCGAGCCCAGCCGTGTTCCAGTCTGGACCAAAAGGATGCTGCTCAACATCAGATGAGTCCATCAATGTTTTCCCCTTCCCTTCATTTTTATTAAACTAAACTCGCATATCACAAACTATAAACTCTAATTATTCTATTCCAATCCGATCTGGCAAATAATAAATCATTTTCTTTATAAATTACTCTCAATGCTTTTGGTTGTGTCATAGAAGCGTAATAGCAGATACTGTACACCCCAATACCGGCGTTGAAGCGAAGCCAACGACCGAGAATTATAATTGTTGTTGTAATCAAATCAGCAAAATAAATCTATTGTTATTCCTAATTGTTGTTTTTTTTTTATTGATGTTTCCAAGAGAAGTCAGTTTACTCGTTACAATATATTTCATGTGTTGGTCCATGAAGTAATAATTCAAATAATATAAGCGAATATTCATTCGGTTATATGATTTCAAAATTACGAATATATTTATAAATTATGAAATTGTAAATTTCTTGGATATCCTTGATAATAGGCGTAGCCAGGTAGGGAGGTTCAAACCCCCCCCCTCCCATGGGACCCAAGCCATGACTAGATATTTAAGCTCTATAATACAAATTAAATTTCATATAGGGTAAGAGAAAGTAAAATATAATATTTAAAAACCAAAATGATTTTTAAATATTTCTATACCCTATAAAAATAATTCTTAAATTTTTCAAATGTTTGAAAAAATTTTCTTGAAACCCCCCATCAAAAATTTCTGGCTACGTCTATGTCTTTGATTGCGATATTTTCATGTTTCAAAGTAATTTGATTTTGTTTTTGTGAACCACTTTTCCTATTTTTTCACCCCCTGATATCTGCCGCCCGGGGCACATACTCTCTAAGCTCCCCTAGTTCTGGCTCTGGTTACAGAAAAGAAATAATTTTCCGGTAGGCCTACTCCTTAAAAATATAATAAAAAAATTCCAATGTCGATAAGAGATGACGTAAATTAAATTTCCTTGTTATAATGGAGAAAAAAATTGGTACACATACACAAAAGTAGAGTACCTGGAAAACATCTTTTCCTTAAATATTAATTAGTGAAAAAAAAACATTTCTGGGATATGTATTTTGAAATGGTTAAAAAAACATGTATGTGATGAAGATGATTGCCAATATTTGCTGATAGGATTACACGAGATGAGGTTTTGCGGCGGCGGAGGAGTTGGCGGAACCCCCTTTAAGAGGAGGTCGCTGGCCTCTATGTTTTTCTAATATCCATCCTATCGAGATCGGAATCCTCATTTCCCGCAGACAAAGCCAAGAGCCAGGGCTTTTTTCCCTGGCTTGGCAAGGTGTCCTTGAAAGTGTCCACAAGTGTTCAAGACCTAGAAGAGCTCTAAGCTCACTCGCCGCCGGCCAGCCCGTCGGAGAGGATGATTGACGATGATGGCCGCTACAGCTGCATTTGCACTCAATGCAACTACTTTCGCGTTTTTGGTTGCAGTTTGCGGACGGCGGTTATTCCCCGAGTCGAGGATCGTCGGCGGAGCCAAGGCTACATTCGGCAAGTGGCCATGGCAGGTCAGTGAAAACCCTTTTCTAATATCTTTTTAATTAACTGCTTTGTAAAATATTCAATAATTGAAAAAAAAAAAATCCAAAAATTCAAGTGAGCTCCCCCGACATTTTCGTATACTGAATAATCAGATTTATCTAAAAAATTACATATTAGTACCGGTTTCGGTTGAATGATTTATTTCAAAAGTTGATACAGATTTACAAATTTAGACCGAATTTGAAATTTCACCTATATAATTTAAATTCTCCTACTTGATTTGCCGCAGCTACACTCGTCACACTGTGCTTCGGCGAGGTAACTAATTTAAAGAAATACCCGTAAATAATTTTAAAAAAATTAAGTTGTCATGCTCACACGTTTGTTCACAGTATGATGATTATCAAAGTCTATTTTTTTTTTTTTTTTTTTTTAATATATATAAATTCGTTTAAGTATTATCAAAGACAATGTGGAGGAAGGCCGTAATTACAGATTAAAGACGAAATGATAATCGGGCCGATAGAAGTCTTGTTTTATTTCGTCTTTGATTCGTTTAAGGTTTTTTCGGCATCCGAGGCCATTTAGACCCTGTCCTTATTTATTTCAATGGATTAGTATACAAATCAATTAAAATAAATTTTTTCGCCTGTAACCGGATGCGAATCCTCGCAGTCTTTAGCACACCAGAAGCTAATGTTTATGAATCATACAAGAAAGTAAAAATTATAAATTGTTTTTACTTTATTTATTTATTTGACTCTTTGTTATTCAAAACGGCCCGGAAATTAGAGATTTATCCCCCTCTTCTCCCTCGTTGAGGCAGTAGTGAATCAATTTAAAAGCATTTAATCTCTCTCGAGAGCATTATTAAAAATATTTTTTTTAATTTCAATACTTTTTTATAAATTTTAATTAGTATTCGATTTAGAAGAAAGAAATAATAGGCCTACATGTTCTAGGCAAATTTTGTTTGATTACATTACTGCTAAAATAAGACACTTCTCGTCTGAATATATCATATACAGTCACAGCTCTTTTTCTATAAATAAAAATCTGGTGTGACTGGTCGCACAGCACCCAACTTTCTCTTACCTTTAAAATTTATAAACATGGGAGAATATTTACATTTTGTTACCATGGCATCCATTTCTCCTATCTTTCCTATGAAGTCTAAGAGTAAAGTGGTCTTCAGAAGATTTCAATAGCAAAATGAGAATATACATTTTAAAGACCACCTAAAAAATAATTGATTTTAATCAAAATCGTTAGAGCGAATTTTGAGAAAATAATTTTTTTATTTTCTAAAAAATTACATCAGTAATTTACTAGTACTCTTTGGCCGATTTTGATTAAAAGCTTATTTTCACTCTCCATGGAGGTGTCTAAATTAAATATAAAATTTAAACCTCCTAGCTCAATTCCTTCATGCTTTAAATTGAATACACACACATAGACAGAGAGATCATGTCGCGAAAACCACTTTTTTGGATATAGGCCTATTCAATATATATGTATAGGTAAGAGAAAGTAAAAATTTGAATCTCAAATCAGAGTAATCTTCTCTTTAACCAAAAACATAGAGAATGGAAAATTTGATATTTTAATAAGAAAAATTATATATATTTTTTTTTAAATTTATTTGTCGACTTGAAGCGCTAATTAAGTTTCGTTCTATAAGACATCTTCAGGGCCTACAATAATACATGTAAAAACAAAAAAATAAGATAATTTAATAGATCAAATTTGCCATCCTTTCTTTGCTCAACCTCGAATCTGTTTTTCGTTCATCTGATAAAATAAAAACACTTGAATTTCTAGTATCTTCTATTTATATTACCAGTAGTTACTATTATTTTTTTTAAACAAATGTTTCATTGCTTTCACATTAAAGAGTAAATTTTGCTGGCCTCCGATACCAAAAAAAAAACAACAAAATAATTTTCATTTATTAAATAAATAATTCTTAATCCATAGTTAATTGCATTTAATAAAAAAGACCTTTGTTTTTAAGTCTTTTTTTTGCACATAAAGTGCAGTGATCTTTACAAGGCTAAAACGTGGAATATTTAATTTTCTAAATAATTATTTTAAAAAACAAGGTATTCTAAAAAAAAATATTTAGCTCTAAGTAAAATAATTATCTCTTCGGAATCGATGTATTACCCCAAGAAGGGGTCAATTTGGAATGTTTTATTTTTTCTTTCGATTTTCTAAAGAATTCTTTCTAAAACCTAAATCCGGTGTCCAGAATAAATATTTAGGATTGATTCAAAAAGTTTTCAATATTAAATCGTGCACTAATAATTTCTAAATGTCTTAGGTGGGGTATGACAAAAGTTTAGAAAACATTGCTCTAATTAAGGAAAAGGAGGGACTATTAATATTCATACGATAATTTAAAAAATAAACAAGGCCATTATTGTAAGCACCAAATAAAATTTGGCACAATTAGCCAATAAGTAACCATTGTATTGACTGCCGAAATCAAAGTGACTAACCGAGAAAATCTTTGGCGAAAAACTCAATATAAATAATATATAATAAATTATATACAAGAAATCGACGGTCTTTTCAATCTAAGACAAGAAATTACAATAATTATAAATATATGTATACTAATATAGATCAGAGGCTAGTTAATTAGAAGTGAAGAAACTCGCTCTAAGTGTGGCAAATTTTATTAAAATCGGTGCTTATAATACCGTTCCAGTCTTTTGTAAGCGAAAAGAAAAAACCATCAATGGAAATAACGAGGAGTCAGCCCAAAGGAAAGAAAAATTTATTTTTTTTTGCTCAATTGTTAAATATTCAATACCTCTTATTACACATGTTATACTTTTTAATATTCCAGGCAAATATTTTATTATTATTTTTTTAATTATTCCCATTAGCTACTGAACCTATATAGGTATTTGACAATTTTATTGACCAGATGAAGAGGCCTACCCTCAAAAGATCAACAATAAAAAAAAATAATTAAAATTTTTAATTATTTCATTCTTTTCGTCTCCGCAATCTACTGTCATGAAACAAATATCTATAATGTAGAAATAAATACGAGCAGGATGGCAGCCAGGAAGGAAATCAGACAAAAAATTTTAAGTCAATCTTTATCCAATTTTACTTTTTTTTTTATTTCAATCGCCGACGTTTCGGATGGAAATCGCTTCCTCCCTAAGGACCTATGATCAATGAGACAAATATCGATGTTCTAATTAGTAAAGTGTCTAACTCCAGTTTTTTTTCGAAAATCATTTTTTTGTATTTTCTGTTGAAAAATATCATTCTCCTTATGCCCTGAACTGCGTAAGAGCGTAATTCAAATTTTTCAGTTCGAAAAGTGTTTAACAGTGGCTCTAACAATGACAATGAAATGTTTTTTGGTTCTCCTGAAAAATAAACAAAAATGGAGTTAGGCACTTTACTAATTAGAACGTCGATATGCATGATGGAAGTTAACAAAAGTTTAAGATTAGATTTTCAAAAAAGGAATGGAAAATTGATAGGTTTTTGAAAATGTATTTAAAATTTTGTTAACTTTTCTCATTGGTCATAGATCCTGAGGAAGGACGCAATTTGCGACCAAAACGTCGGCGATTAAAATAAAAAAAATTGGATAAAGATTGACTTATCAGTTTTTTGTCTGATTTCATTCTCTGCTGCCAATTATAGAGCCATTACCTCACTATTTTTTTTTTTTTGAAAAAAACATTCACACTTTTTTCTCATTCACACTCACATTCACACACACATTCATGCAGTCTTTTCGGCAACTTAGGCCATATAAGACTTTGACGATAACCGTTGTAGAGAATATATCTATTGTGGGGTCAGGCATTTCTATTTAAGCCATCTGGTATCCAAATGGCTTAAATAAAATCATCGGACTGCCTGGGTCCGAACCCGCGACGTTTGGTATAGGAGGACCTCACTATTTCTACAATGTAGTTCCAGGTATGTAGATTCTATGGTATATCGGTATACTTGGTAAGATAAAATTTCTAAGAAGGAAAATTTTTTTCGTTCTTTTTACCTTCCCATACCTCAATTAAGGAAAATATTAATCTAAAACTTTTCCACCCTGCATCTATCCTTAATTTTTAAAACCTTTCCTTTATATAATTTCAGAGAATTAATCAATTAGCCCACCCGAATTTGAAGGAAAGTAAAGGATAGAATAAGGAAAATAGCGGGTGGGAGGATAAAACATTTATTTAAGGAAAAAATTTCTTCTAAGAATCCTAAAATGTAATTGGTTCAATATTAATTGCAGTTTATAAGATAAATTTAAAATATTCTATTTACTCGACTGGTTCGCGCCGCCTACCAACAAAAAGTCCCTTTGAGAGTTAATGAACTAAAGATTTAAAACTTAAAAGAGAATTTCGATGAGCCATGTCCTTTTCAACTGAGTGGTTTATTTAATTTAAGGGTAGTTTTTATTGTTAAATATGATTTTTAATAAGTTGAAAGCACAGCCCCCGTGGGTGTTCTTGGTTTAAACGTAATTAAAAGAGATCTCCTCAAAGGAGGAAATTCCCTTGGCAAGTCTGACTTCACCACCATCTGACAAGGGAAATAGAATTAAGGGACATCTAACAAGTTTAGCTGCTCTTATGTTGTGGCGTTTTCTTCTCTTCATTAGAGCTAAACTATTTAGAGAAGATTAATTATTTTAAGAGAGTAAATATTGAGGAAAATTTTAATTAAGAAAATAAATATAAAATTGAACTTTTCATTTGGATTGAAATACAAATTCTCTCTAAAGAACGATGATCGCAAGTAAACCAATTGAAATTAGTTCATGGATTTATTAAAAACCGAATTAAAAAAAAAATTATTTAATTAATTGCAACTTCCTCGGAATAAGAGCAGCCGGGTGGAAATTTAATAGCCGACGTTTCGAGCTCATCTTCAGGGCAAACAAAATAATGCACACATGTTAAGTCAGGTACTGCATATTTGTTCATATGTACAGTAACAAATTATTATTGACGACAACTGTTTCCAAAAAGAGGTCATATGAATGAATGGTCCTAAAATATTTAATATGCTACCAAATCAAATAAAAAAAGCAATCATTCGACCTTTATTTTTATTTTTTTCAAAAAATTTTATAAATTCAACTTTGAATTGTATCCCAGGCAGTTCGATGATTTTATTTAAGCTATTTAGATACCAAATGGCTGAAAGCATGTAAAAAATAAATGATTTTTGAATTTTAAACAAAATCGTTGGAGGGAATTTTGAGAAAATAAAAAAAAACTGAAAAACTACATCAGCAGTTTACCTCTGAACCCATCGCTGATCTTGACAATTAACTAGAAGAAAACAAAACGTTAAGTCGAGAACCAAAATGTTTTTTTCGAAAGTTATTTCCTGCAATTTGTTTTGCAGAAATATGAATATAAACAAATATAATAACAGATACACTTGGTAATATCGACGAAAACATCAATTACTTTTTCATAAAAAAATATTTGCCTGGACATAAGCCTAATGTTATTTTTTGAGTCATATATATAGAAAAAGAAGAGTGTACAATTGAAGAATGTGGCTGTGGAAAATTGATGTGGAGGAAAGCAGCCAGGAAGAAAGCCTCTATTGATTAAACAGCCACCTTAAAACGAAACGTTTCGGTTAAGTGAAGAAGGCTGAATAAATGTGGACGAAACGTTTTGTTTTAAAGGAGTCGGTTTAATCAATATTGGCTTCCTTCCTGGCTGCTTTCCTTGGGAGTGAGTGTATTGTAAACGCGATCCATTAAACTCTTTCAATAATCGAAAATAGTGTGATCTGTTAATAAGTCAATCAGATTTTTTTTTCTTCAATATAATTTGGAATTGTAAAAAATAATTTTTATTTTTTTGGTAGTGCTTTTTAATGCTAATTTATTTGGCCATTATTAATTACACTCTTCTCTCAGAAAAAAATTTGATTCAAAATCCTTTCTAGGAATATTATTAGTCATGAAAAATTCCAGACCTATCCCACAATGCTTCTTTAAATAAAAAAAAAATGAACATAAAATCATCCTCCATCCTTATTGAACGAAAATATTTTAATAAGGAGTTTATTCATTCAAAAAAAAAAAAAAAAAAAAGTGAGGTTCACTCACCCAATCAATGCACAAAAGTATTTGTATAATAACCCCTTTTATAATTCAAAACGTATATTTCCGTTGAAAGCAAGTTCATCTACATACACTTTGTCCTTGAACTTGTCTTTCTCTCTTTGTTCGATTCTAATTCAGTTTAACTTGGATCGTGACTCTTTTCAGTAATTAATATTCGCGCTTCAATTTTATTCTTCCAAGCCAGCAATTTTGATCATTAGAAATAATTTTTTTTATTTATTATTATGACATTGACATCGGCGAAATTTTACACGCCTTGATATTTTTTTCTCCTGACAACCGAACTTTTTTTTCTATTATGGAAATTATCATTATAAAAATAAAATGTCAAAGAACTTGACATAGACAGAGAGAGGATAATGTGCATGTTCATTTGTGTAATTCAATGTTTCTTTTTTTTTATTTTTAGATATCTCTTCGTCAATGGCGGCAATCAACTTATTTGCATAAATGCGGCGCAGCTTTGCTCAGCGAAAATTGGGCGATTACTGCTGCGCATTGCGTCGAAAAGTGAGTCCAAAAACAAAATGATGTTTATCATGATTACAAATAGAATTAAAGTATTTGCAGTTTAAATTCCTTTTCCTATTTGTTTTTTTAAATAAGCTTTTAAAGTTATTTAATATTTGATTATATTTATGAATTAATGTTTTTTTTTTATTTTTAATAAAATTAAAAATAATTATTTATTTATTTATTAAAAGATCCTTCTTAACGAGTTTGGAAAACAAAATTTGAATTGGAAGAGATATTCTTTTTTTACTAATAAAAAATTTGCCTAACTCATAGGCAACCAAACCTACGTGCCTGTTTCCTCTTTGCATAAGCATACGAAAAACCGCTTTTAAATAATTCATTACTGTAAATAGTGGCGTCATTTGGGAGGGGTCATTTGCCCCCCCCCTCCCAAGGGCACCTTTTATAAAATTTTATATTATTCTAAATAAAATATTTCAAAAAATATCTACGAGCACACAAACTGTACAAAATTAAACAATTAATTAAATTAAATATCTTTGGCCAAATTTGAGTATTACCCAATTGTAAGTAAATTTTAAGAAACAAAAAGGTTTGCCCTCCCAAGAAAAAAAATTTTCCCCCCCCCCCCCCCAAGAAAAAGTTAAATGACGCCACTGATTGTAAACGACACTTATACCCAATCAACTATTGATACATAAATTTTTTTTATTTTTTACGCAGAGCCATTTCTTTATTAGGATTAATTTCCTGTGAAAAGACCAGTTTCTTTCTATAAATAAATAAATAGTTAATTTATCAGTGGCTAAAATGGCTGGTGGACTTATATCAAGGTTATTTTAAAAAAAATAACATGTTAATATAGAGAAAGAAAGTATAGCTTTCATGTTAAAAATTCTGTCAGGATGGAAATACACGTTTTGTGGTGCCCTGAGTCCAAAAAAGTGTTCTGTGTGTTCAAAATAAAGCATGAAAAAATTTATCTACGTGGTTAAAATTTTATATTTAGGTTACAAAAATAATAAGCTTTTGAACAATATCGGCCAAAGAGTACAAGTACTTAACTGAAATACTTTTTTAGTAATTTTCAATTTTCTCAAAATTAACTCTAACGTTATTAATTAATTATTATTATTATTTTTATTTAAAAATTTTAATAAATTTTGATTATTTGTTTGTAGTATTCCTCCATCGGATCTGCTCCTGCGGCTGGGCGAACATGATATCTCAACTGAAGATGAACCCTACGGCTATCAAGAACGTCGAGTACAAATTGTAGCTTCGCATCCCCAATTTGATGCGCGTACCTTTGAATATGATCTCGCACTTTTACGTTTCTACGAACCTGTACGTTTCCAGCCTAACATACTCCCAATCTGCGTGCCCGAAGACGACACCAACTTCGTCGGTCGCAACGCATTTGTCACCGGTTGGGGCCGTCTCTATGAGGGTGAACATTTCAGCATACAAATTAAATTAATCTAATTTGTGAAAGATGCCAAACAAATATATTTCTCTCAAATATAATATCGACGCTCTAATTAGTAAAGTGCCTAACTCCACTTTTGTTCGAAAATCATTTTTTGTATTTTCTGTTGAAAAATATCATTCTCGTTATGGCCTGAACTGGGTAAAAGCGAAATTCAAATTTTTCAGTTCGAAAAGTTGTCTCACGAAAAGTGCTTAACAATGGCTCTAACAATGACAATGAAATATTTTTTGGTTCTCCTGAAAAATTATAACATCGTCCATTTAAAGTATTATTATCGTGAAAAATCTACTCCCTGACGAACCAGTTTCAAATCTTTACTTTCAGGTCAGAGAGACCCCAGAAATGCAAAAAATCTTAATATGAGTACGTATAAGTAGGCGTGTGTAAATTTTGCTATTATATTTGTCTCTGGAACTATTCATCGGTTTAGGGTCAGGATTGGCATATTTATAATCCTAAGCATTCGTAAGAAGCTATTCAAACTAGAAATTAATCGACCCGAAGGGAGAGGTAAATTACTATGACGAACCAATTTCCCAGCTCCTTCTGAATCTAATTTTTTTTCAACTCAGCGATAACATTTGGGTTCAATCCTTGAACTTATTTCATAACAACTGATTGAGTAGTAGAGAAAATATTGTCAAAAAACAAAAAAAACAATTGACTAAAAGGTGATCAAGAAGCGTCATAGACAAAGAAAAAATTTTATTATAATTATTTTTTACTTTCTCTTGCCTATATATGTTTAGGCCATATGTAGAGAGAAAGTATTGTATTAATGTCAAAAATTCGAAGTTGAGATATGCACGTTTTGAGGTCCCGTGAGTCCAAAAAAAGTGGTTTTCGCGACATGTTCTGTCTGTCTGTGATCGAAAACAAATATCTCAAGAACGAAAAGAGCTAGGAGGTAAAAAAATCCCACCCCCCTCCGCCAAAGAGTACTAGTACTTTTCTTACAGTTTTTTCGATTTTCTCAAAATTTGCTCCAATGATTTTGATTAAGATTCATATCTAATAAAATAAAAGCAAAAGTCTTAAAAAATAGACAATGACGCTGTATAACTTTCCAACTCTTCTTAATTAGAGTCATTTGGTGAGTAGGGGGGAGGGGCATTTGCCCCCCCCCCCCCCTAAGAGCTCTGATTTTTTTTAAATTTTATATTATTCTAAATTAAATATTTCAAAATACATATATCTACGGGTATTTAAACTATAAAAAATTAAAAAATTAATTAAATATCTTTTGGCTAAATTTGAGATACCTATTCGTAAATAAATTTTTTAGAAAAATAAAAGTTTGTCCCCCCTCCAAGAAAAATTTGAAAAGTACGTACTGATCAGAGCTAATCATATTCCACTTAGGTATTGATATTAACCCTACTAGCAAGTATCTTTAAAATTAACTGTAATAATGAAGAATAGGAAAGTTTTGCAGCTTTGTTATCTATTTTTTTTTAAGGTAATTCTTTCTATGATGAGGTAGAATGATTAGGGGATTCATAACGAAAAAAAAATCGATTTGATTTATTCAAGGAAGATCATATTACCATAAACAGTTCATTGTTTTATCTTTATTCAAAATCGGTGTAATCTTCATCTTTAGTCAATCGATTAATTTCCTATTAATTACTAATCTCACTTTATTCCCTTCAACTTTGAAAGAAGTTTGATGCTTTTAATTTATTAAATAGAAGGGTAAACAAGTGGCTTTTAAATTATGAATGAACCATTTATAGAGAAGCCGAACAAATAAGTGTGAAAGCACTATTAATTATTTAACATTTTGATTCAAACATCAGAACAAAATGACATGAATTCAATGGGAAATTGTATGAATACAAACTGAAATATCAATGAGTTTAGGAAAACTGAATTAATATTTAAAAAAAAAAGTGATTAAAGCATGTTGGATTAAAATTCCTGTCAAATACATTTAGAAGTTTTAAAATGAAAATTTTATTTTTAAAATTAAATTGTATTCTCTTTAATATGATTGTGTAGTAAAATCATCTAATAAGAATTCTGAAAATGACAATTTTGGGATTTTCAGTCGAAATTTCGAAACTTTGAGGTAAAAATTCTCACAGAAGATATTGTCCGATTAGAAAAAAAAAATTATATCTGTAATGTCCATGTGGGTGGGCCACTTTTGCAGGAGATTGCATTTCGGCAAAAAAGACCCCCCCCCCCCCTAGTGTGCATCTACAGTGGTTTGAAAATTAAATATGACAACCGTTGGTTAACAATTTATTGAAAACCACTCCAAACTTCCAAGAAAAAATTTATGGATACGGCTCCGTAGAAGATTAATTAAAAATTCCATGTAAGATATTAATTTATAGGGTGGTTTGGCTGAGATTTATAGAAAGTCAAGTCGGATAAATTTTCACTAAATGTATTACAGCTGGGAATCGTTGATTTTTCTCCTTATCGTCCTAATCGGATAAATTTTTTTAAGGTGCGCGTCTCGGGGTGCTAATTTTGGGAGATTCCAGCGGCCACAATTTTGAAGCTATCGACCTCAAATTTTTTTTTAATTAAAGCTATTTAGAATATCTACAACTTATAGAAGCCCTTTTTTTGATTTTCGAAAAATGATTTTTTTTTTAGATTAATCGCATTAAATAAAAGATATTTTTTAAAAATTCGCTCTATATCTTATAGATAATTAAATTAGTAATCATTGTGTTAAAAAATAATTTATTTGTTACCCTTTATTAATTAGCTGGAATCTTTCAAATGAAATGGAATAAATTCCTTGTATCCCTATGGGAAAAACTAACGCCATCTCTTGCCGCCTCGAGTAACTCGGTAGTCAATCGTGTTCTAATGGCTTTTCGAGACGCGCACCTTAAGAGGCCTACATGGGTAGACTCAAAAAAAAGTAAAAAACAACTTTCTATTACCCTTCTAAGGAAGGGTTGCAGGAGCCGAGACTGGCACACCAGATTTCTTTGTGTCAAGATATATTTAGTTGGGCCATAGCACGTTTCAGTCTCGATAACTGCCATTTTCAAATGTTCACTAATTGACAATAAACTATGGTTATTTTTCAAAATCATTAAAGATCATTTACCTGATGACATTTTATACACAATATAGAATCGTAAATAAATACAAAATTTCATAAGAAACTTGGAAAAAAAATTTTTAAATGCGTAAAACAGTTCCAAAGGGGACCCCTTCTTGAATCGAAATTAACATACAAATCCCTATAGGAAATTAACATTGTTCCTATGCGAAGATAAGGTGGAAAGGGAATTTTTAAAAAGCGTACAGCAGAGAAGATAACTTTTGGGTGAGAGAGAGAGACATATATGTTCTCTTTGAAACAATTAAAGACACAAATAAAATTTCAAAAAAATGGGAATTTAAATAATCAATTGATTTTTAATCTAATAAAAAGAAAAAGATTTAAATTCCGTTACCATGGCAACCATTTCTCATCTTTCCTATGAAGAACAAGAGTAAAGTGGTCTTCAGAAGATTTCAACGGCAAAATGAGAATATACATTTTAAAGAGCATCTAAAAAATAGTTGATTTATGAATTTTAAACAAAATCCTTGGAGGGAATTTTGAGAAAATCGAAAAAAACTGAAAAAGTACATCAGTAAAGTACTAGTACTTTTTGGCCGATTTTGATTCAAAAGCTAATTTTGAGCGTGTCGGGAAGGTACCTAAGTTAAATATAAAATTTCAATCTCGGTAGCTCAATTCCTTCATGCTTAAAATCTGTCCACACATACAGACACACGCACGCACGCACACACGCACACACTCACACACAGACCAATTTCGCGGGACCCACTTTTTTGGACTCAGGGGACCTCAAAACCTGAAGGTCCATCAAATCTCCATCGAATTTTTGACATGATCGCAATACTTTCTCTCTATATATTTCATATATAGGGTACGAGAAAGTAAAAAGAACCTATTATCAAGGAAGGGTTGCAGGAGCAGAGAATGGCAGCCAAATTTCTTTCTTTAAATATTTTCATTGGGCCGACGTTTCGGTCTCGATAGAGACCATCTTCAGAGCCCAATAAATGTCAAGGAAATATATATATATATTCAATATCATTGAAAGATCATTTACCTGATGAGCATCATCAAGCATAGTTGCCTAATGCAAATAATATATATTTCCTTGACATTTATTGGGCCTTGAAGATGGCCTCTATCGAGACCGAAACGTTGGCCCAATAAAAATATTTAAAAAAAGAAATCTGGCTGCCAGTCTCTGCTCCTGCAACCCTTCCTTGATACAACTCAACAGCCACAACTACAATACCAACAACCTATTATTTAAAGATAAATGAAAAAATTTAGAAATAGAAATGTGCCCACGATTGCAACAACTTGGTTGCTAGGCTAGCTAAACTTTGTAGAAAAAATTGTTTTCTCCCCCCCACCCCACAAACACACACACACACCATAACAACAAACATTTTTTTTTTTTAGGGACCTCAAAACAATTATTTCATCCAAAACCCCCACTCCCAATTTTTGACATGAATCCAATATTTCCTCTCTTTTTATATATATATATATATTTAATTTATAATAGGTAAGAGAAAGTAAAAAATATAGTCACTCTAATAAAAAAAAAAAGTTAAAATAAACTCGAATGAAGAAAATAACTTTCTATATAAGTATAGGAGATAAGGACTCTATTACATTCACGAGCTGTCCCAGGAGGCCCGGGCGCCCACATAACATAGAAAAAATATTAATATTATCATTTTAATTATATATTTTTTATTTTTAAAAGTTTTTTTTGTAATATTTATTGGTTGGATAATCTAGAACAACTAGAGTTCAAATCCCGCTTGATACGAAATATTATTTTTCTAGTAATAATAATGGCGCAGTCCTGATTATTTAAATTCCTGAGTAAGTTGGAGATAATCTGACCCTAAAGCACCCGGGCAGAGTTGAATTAAAAGTTCTAGGCTTATTAGAATTATTTTTTATATATAAATGAGATCACGAAAATATACTGAAAACGAAAGTTCCTCTTGAACTAATTCACTTTTGCTCGTTATTTTTTTAATAAAAAGAAAAAGTAATCAATTTTTTTTTATCTTGGTATACGTATATGGTAATAAAAGAAAAGAGAAATAAAGAAAAATTACTTTTTTTATTATAAATAAAGGAAACGAGATTGTTATTTTAATCCCATTAAAAATACCTGCGTTAATATATTTGAGAGAATACGAATAGGATTTATAATTATCGCATTAGTATTCTGTATTTAAGGTGTTGATTTAATTGGCCTGATGCGTGGGATGTACCCAGATGGCCCCCTGCCGAGTGTGCTCCAAGAGGTTTCCGTGCCTGTGATTAACAACACCCGCTGCGAGAGTATGTATCGTGCTGCTGGTTACACCGAGCATATTCCGGAGATATTCATCTGCGCTGGATGGACGAAAGGGGGATTCGATTCGTGCGAGGTATACATAATTTTATATCGTGTTACTTTAGATGTAGACTGTGATAATTAAACTTTATTTTAAGACGGCGAAAATTGACCTTCAGTAAAATTTATTTTTGTTTGCCACTAAAGCTAAAATTTAGCGTGCCTACCTCCTATACCAAAGGTCGCGGGTTCGAACCCAGGCAGTCCGATTATTTTATTTAAGCCATTTGGATACCAGATGGCTTAAATAGAAATGCCTGAACCCCTAATATATATATTAATTACAGCGGTTATCGTCCAAAGTTTTAAATGGCCTAATTTGCCGAAAAGACTGTGTGAATGTGTGTGTGAGTGTGTGTGTGTGTGAATGAGAAAAAAGTGTGAATGTTTTTTTTAAATTTAAAAAAAAAAAGGAAGTCTAAACATTTCCTTATAACTAGGCATTCAAATAAGCTTCTTTGTAAAGATTTTGCATAACTACAAGGCGCCTTTGATTTGTGACGACACACGTGTCCATTGTGCGAACTTCTTTTTAAAATAATAACCTCGGTCAGCTCAAATTTGAAACTACATCCAAAGCAGATCAATCATTTAAATAACTGCTGCTCTAATATAAAATCTGAATATAAAATTTCAAAGAGAATTTTACCGCCTATTGAAATATGCTCTAGTTCGATCAATAAATTTATTTAGTGACTGTTGAAAAAAAGTTCAAATGTTTGAAGAGATATTTGTTTGATTGTATTGTACAGGGTGATTCGGGAGGTCCGATGGTGATCCAGAGGCCAGACAAACGTTGGCTGCTTGCCGGTGTTATTTCCTGGGGCATTGGCTGCGCAGAGCCCAACCAACCCGGGGTCTACACCCGCATCTCACACTTCCGAGAGTGGATCAACCAGATTCTGCAGTTCTGACCTGCCCTCACTAAAAATCAATATGGTAACGTTCAGGGTTAGCCTATCACGATCAATTTCAACTTAAGAGATTTTGTAAATTTTCTCCTATTAACAAGAGGCGTATTAGAAGAAACTTTAAGTAATAAGCGAATGGGATGTGTATGTTGTAAGAAAATCGTATTCTAAGTCATTTCATTTAATTATTATTTTATTTTAAATTTAATAAGTCTATAAAGCGAATATCACAGGGAGAACGTAAAAAACAAGAAAACGGAGCTCTCAGGTTAATTAAATTTATCCGAACATAATTTTTGATCAGGCTAACAATCAAAAATTGTTCCACATTTGATAAAATACTACACCTGACAAGTGAGAGAGAAAAAATTCCGTTTTTATATTTTTTAAGCAAGAAATAAATATGGCAATTTAATTACAGACAGAATCCACTTCAAAAAGATGATAAAGATAAAATGCCACAGTTTTTTTTTTAATGTTTAAAAACAAAACTGGAAAACAAAAACAAACTTTATGTAAATAATTGAGGAAGCGATTAGCCGAGGGGATAAAGCACTCAAGCTTATAATTATGAATTGAAGAGAACTAGAGTTCAAATCCACCTCATGGCAAAAAATTATCCAACTCTATCTATCTTTTACCAATGAAAATCTCTATTGTTTGTTTTGACTAGAGTCTGACTCTCGATCAAGTTGATTGTGTGAGTAGGTTGAGATGCTTAGCTACAATACTTGGCGTTAAGAAATTTTATCCGCCTCTTTAGTGGCGTAGCGAGGGGTGGGGGTTCAGGGGGGGGGGGGGGGATCATGCCCTGGGTGCTACTCACAAATGGTCCTCAAAACAACAAATTGCTGAATAATTTTGTCTCGAATTTAAAGCCTAGTTTGAGCCTATGACTTTATTTATTTATTAGTATATTTTACATATAATATTATAGGGTTTTCGAATGGGGAGGGGAGGCGCTAAAAAAGTATTGTCCCCGGGCGCGAGTTAAGCTCGCTACGCCACTGCGCCTCTTAATACATTTAAACCTAATGGTAAGTACATAGTACAATGAGGGGCAATATTAAAGCATCGTCATGTAGATTATTTCAGTGTTTTTAGAAAAAATATTAACAATTTTGAATGTGAATCTTGTATTTCAAACATAGAAGAAAATTCCACTACTATTTTCTACTATTAACCACCAGAGGTGAGACTTTGGTCAGGAGATCAGACAACCAAATCGAATTAAGTAAATAAATCATATTTTTAAATAGAATTAAAGGGAGATAGTTGAGAAAACTTTCCTCCCTTACCTTAAAAAAATGGTCATTAAAGAATCATTAAAAAAATATTAAAGAATAAATTTTTAATTAAATTAGGAAGGAAAAATGTCGTATTTATTATATTATTTAATAGAATATATAATATAAGTACTAGAGCCCGTTTTTTCTATCTCTAGGGAAGAAATGAGCTAAAAGAACTTGTGAATTATTCAAATGAGATCCATTTGATTAAAGAGAATTTTAAAATTTATGATGATTTGAATAAAATCATATTTAAATAACCTTTGTCAAGGAAAAATGGAATATTCAGACAAGAAATAGAGGTCAGCAGCTCTAGTGACGATTTATTATTATTAAACAGGTAAAAAAAAAACTATAAAGTTAGAAGCAAATTGGCTGATGCACTTCCCAAGAAGAAAATGATGGCCTCTGAATCCCAGGAGATAATAATCAGTAGCCTGCGGTGGGAAATTGAAATCCTGACAGTTCACAAATAGAATCTCTGATGTAACCTGGTCTAATGCATCTGGATGGATGCCATACATACGGTTAATATTCCGCATTCGGATTCAGGTTCTGTTATAACTTCGCTCATTGCACCTTTGAGACTAATATAAAGATTTTTATTTAAATTAATATTTCCCCACCCCTTCAAAAAAGAAACAAATGAAATCTCATTTATTTTCATCGTGATTGGATGAAAATATTAATATGTAATTGAATAAACATATACATAGAAGATAATTATTTTTTTTACCAAAATTCAAATGGAATTATTTTCAATTAAAAACAATTGTGTGATTTCATTAGAGAGGATTTAACTATTTCCAGTCGGATGGTCAAGAGAACAAATTAATTAATTATGTTTAAAAAAAAAATGAAGCATAGGGCCTACAATTAGGAAAAATGAAATTTTATTGGATTTAATTTGTTTTATGGACCCTGTTACGCATTAGTGTGTCAAGCGCCAGCTAACATTAAAGTTTTTGTTTTTGATTGGATTATATATAATTTTTTTTTTGTCAATTGTGCAAGTAACATTAAATATAAATTTTTTTAGGACATATTTCATAAAAAATAGCTATTCATTATAGCATTTGAAACAATATTCCGTGCTTAACTCTTTATTTTTTTTGGCGCTTGACACACTAATGCGTAACAGGGTCCATATAAAATAAGCGATATCGAAGAGGAAGGAGGCAAGTGGCTAAGCCGGCTAATTGTAAGTTGTGGATTACGGAGTCTCAACACAGCTCGGGTTCGAATCCAGCTTGCCGCAAATAATTCAAATATTTGCCAAAGTCTCCTCTTAGGGGTAGGAAAGTGAGAAAAGATCTCACCCCACACGCACAAAGGGCCCAATTTGGTCTGCCTTAAAGATGAGGTTTACTGCCTCATAAAATTCATCCTAGCGATATCGAAGATGAGAAATCGAATGGTAGGAGATGAAGTAGGGGTGGCCTGGAAGGCCCCATATTGATTCAATTTTTCTTGGTTCGGGGATCCTTCTGGGGCCGCCCTCCCCCCCGGGACCCCCTAGTTACGACCAAGCCTGAGAAGCCTAAAAAGTACTGAGTTTTAAATTAGGTTGAAATTTATCTATTTTCTAAGCATCTTTCTTGAAAAGAAGAGGAACTGCCGAATATCACTACAATCTTAAAAAACATGAAGTGTTCACTCTGTAACAGATCCTGAGACTTAAAACTGTAGATATTATTTAAGACATTAATATGAACGACCTCCACCATGCTAATTTTATGCAAGGGAGCAGGGAAGAAAAACAAAACTAAAATTTTTTTTTATTTTTCCAAATCAGGATTAAAGCTCATTTGTAAAAATAAAAAAATTTTTTTGTTTTTGTTTTTCCTCCTCACTGCATCCTTGCTAAAAATTTAGCTCATTAAATTTCAATCTATTGAAGACATTGTTTAAGCGCATAATAATTCATTCGTCTTTGTTTGCTGGAAGATAGGCAACCAAAATGACAAACTCACTAATCGATTATTACTTCAAAGATCTTCTAAAAAACCTTAATAAGGGTTGAGGATGTTACAGTAGTTTCTATTTGGCCACTAGAAGGTAGACAATTAAAATGATCAACTCACTGATGGATTTTTCTTGATGCTCGAGAGTTGGAAGCGCAGGTAGTAGTAATATCTGTAAACATGAAAGAAAAAAAAATCTATTAACAAATGACTTATGGAATTTTCATAGAGAAATATCAGAAAAGAAAAGGATTATTGAGAAGGGAATAAATAAACCAGGTGTGATCAATCATTGTTTTTTTTTTTAAACTAATCTCTTTGGGAATCAAAGATCGATGAATGATGGTGTATGAAAGAAAAGAAAAGAGGAGATAAATGCAATCTGTGAAGAAAAAATAATTCTCAATTCAAAATTATTATTGGAAAGAGAAAGAAAAAATAAATAATCTCTAGATATTTGTGTAATCTTACAAAATCTCGGTCTTTTATTTATGTATTATAGCCAAAAACGGTATAAAAATTTAACATTTCTGCATTTCAGGCCATTTAGTTTAAAAAAACAAAGAATTTAATTATTAATGATAATATTAATAATACTTGGTATACTTGTATATTAATAATTTCTCATTAGCTTAAAGGTTTGTAGATTTCTCCAATGA
The DNA here is from genome assembly GCA_023213315.1 of Euborellia annulipes. Lineage (NCBI taxonomy): Eukaryota > Metazoa > Arthropoda > Insecta > Dermaptera > Anisolabididae > Euborellia > Euborellia annulipes. The sequence continues at coordinate 18,665 of JAKCPI010016660.1, read as the reverse complement.
GCAAGCAGCAAGTAGTTTTTCAACTTACATTTATTAATTAATCTGCCAGGGCCGACGTTTCGGTCGCATTTAGGATCATCCACAGAGCTAAGCCAATGTCAATATATTGATCCTCCAACCGTCATTACAGACATTATTAATTTAATGAATCCAATGACCAAATTCGATAGAGTGTATGTAATATGGAAAGGGAGTCTCTCTGTGCAAAATAATTTCTGTATTATTTATTAAATTAATAATGTATTTTGCCAATATGACAGTTGGAGGATCAATTTATTGACAATGGCTTGGCCCTGAGAATGGTCCGAAACGTCTACCATGGTACATTAATTGTAATCATAGGCGTAGCCAGGGGGAGGGGGTTGGGGGTTCAAACCCCACCCCATGGGACCCAAGCCATGACTAGATACTTAAGCTCTATAATACAAATTATTTTTCATATAGGGTAAGAGAAATAAAATATAATAATTTACTCTATAAATGATTTATAAATGCCCTAAAATAATCTTAAATTTTTCAAATGTTTGAAAAAAATTTTTTGAACCCCCCCCCCCAATCAAAAATTTCTGGCTACGCCTATGATTGTAATTAATGTAAATCGAAAAACTACTAGTTGCTTGTTTATTGGTGAAATCCAACCTTACTACATACACTTTCGTCAAATACAGTTTCTATTTAGTTATCACAAATTAAATTTGTTTTTTTTTTTCAGATTTTTGAACGTGATGAAGAAATGGTGAATTCTTTAAAAGGTGAAAAAACATCTATTTTTCTTCCTCTTTAAAAAAAAAAAACGGTTGTTAAAATTTTTTAATTAGTGAAAAGTGACGTTCTGTGCAACGATAAAAGTGTTATTTATTTATTACATAATATAATAATATTTATTTAAATTATATATTTTATTAAGGACTACTGGAGTCCGTTGTAAGGAATGTTAACTCCCTCATCTATCAAGAAGAGCCTATTTGCTTAGCACTTATTATTATAAAATTAACTAAATAAAAGTGTTAAGTTCAAAACGCCAGAGGTGAGGCAAATATTCGTTTAGTGCCACAGCGGATGAACTTATTTCTACTTTTAAAAAATGAACATGAGAGACTGGTTTGATTTAAGCCTTTTTTAAATAAGCACTAGTAATAAATATGTGAAATTATGTAAAGAAAAGTTTTAATAAAGAAAAAAAGAGGTTTTTTTTTTTTTTTAATTTTGTCAAGAAATAATTATTTTATTTTCAAGTGTTTGTTTATTTTCCTTTTTCCCCTGTATAAAAACTTTTAATACTAAATATAGAGTGTTTAATAATACAAACTGGATGAAATTAAACTAATATTGGGATTGGCAAGAAATACACCAAATTATATTATAAGGGAAATGAAGATAGGAGGGGCAAAAAGGGTGTTTGTTAATCTAGGGAATTGGCAAATATATTTAAAGTGTCGTAGAAATGGAAGATGATAGAAAGTGCATAAGCTGCAACTCAAAGAAACAAACAATTTCAATCAATAGTGCGAAAAAAGAACCCCCCCCCCCCCGGCATAGCAATAGATGTTCTTCACGTATCAAAATAAAATAAATACATGTAAATAAAATGAAAATAATTATATTAATCCAAAAAAGAGTTGTGTCTATCGCAGACATTTTAAATTTAAATAAATTAAATTACTAAACTAAAAAATAAAATTGTTATGTTATTTCAAAGGTGAAATTATTGACAAAAAGTAGAAAGAAAAGAATCAAACTTTATCACGTCAAAGATTTTTATTAAAAACAAGCGACGTTTCGATCCTATAAATAAATAATGATAGTAGAAAAGTTATGGTTAAGAAACAAGTTCGTAGCCAGATATTTAATTTTAAATATTGACGCAACTGCTGCTATCCGAAATATTTTATGTTATTTTTTCACGTTTTTATAAGCCCCATTTTTAAAATCAGATCAATTCACTGCTTTCCAAATTAAAATATAGAGTTTATAGAATTGCAGGGGGAATGTCCATTTTAAGGCAACTCAATAGACAGACCTCCGTAAATGGTTGCCTACGCGTAAGGCCTAAAGGCAGGAAGACCTCTGGGTGGGGACTTAATTGTGGCGCTCACTGTACATCGAAAGAACAAATGCCCTGAGGAATTTCTGCAATTTCCCAAAAGACAGATGTGAAAAGTCATACTTCGCCACACCGAAATTTTATTTAATAGATTAGAATGGTTAAAAGGGATAATGGGAGGAAAATTTGTCTGATAGCAAATACAAGAATTCGATATTCACTCACACGAAAACTCTAAAAAGCTTTAACAATTTCAATATATAGGCCTACTGTAGTTAAAGCAACTTATAAATATATCAGGTAGAGTCCAGTGACAAGTTTTTCTTATTATTATACCTATATTAAAACATGAAACTCACACTCACTCAATGAAGTACACACTTTTTTCTCATTCACACTCACACTCACACACATTCACACATAAAGCATTTTCTCGGTAATTTTTAGGGATGATAATATCCTGTGGCACATAAATGAGAGCTATTTGTTTTTGCTTGCTGTAAAGAATGTATTCCAAATGTCACTAATGGATTTTTGATTAATTGCTCCGAGCGAATCACGCAAGAGGAGCTGTTAATTTCTAAGATGATTTAACAACTGTTCTGGAGAAATTGAAAATTAGCAAGTTGGGTATATTCTATCTTCTAGTATCTACAATGAGCAAATTTATGTCCCCCCTTAGTAGATATTATACCAAGAACAATAATGCCCTCGGGCTTGGGCGCCTGCTTTCTATACCAAGGGTCGCGGGTTCGGATCCCAGGCAGTTCGATGATTTTATTTAAGCAATTTGGATACCAAATGGCTGGACCCCTAATAGATAGATTTAAAAAAGTTATCGTATAAAATCTTATATGGCCTAAGTTGCCGAAAAGACTCTGTTGAGGGAAAATTTAAAAAGGAAAAAAAGTGAGAGTGAAAAAAAAAAAAAATAAATAAAAAAAAAAAGTTTTTGAAAAAAAAAAAACAATAATTCATTTTAATATTATAAAAGAAAACAAAGGTAAGTAATTTTTAAAAAATTAAATAATGAGGAGGAAAATATTCTCTTTTACATATATTATATAAAGAGAAAGTATTGAATTTACATGTACAAAAATTCGATGTCGAGAATTTGATGTAAATACAAGTTCGGAATATGAGGTTCCCTGAGTCCAAAAAAGTAGTTTTTGCAATATGGTATGTCTGTGAACAAAATATCTCAAGAACGAAAAGAACTAGGAGCTTGGAATTTTATATTTAAGTTAGGTACCACCCTGAGACCTGACACGAAGCTTTTGAACAAAATTAGCCAAAGAGTACTAGTACTTTACTGATGCACCTTTTCAGTTTTTTAGATTTTCTCAAAATTCGCTCTAACGATTTTGATTAAAATTCAAAAATCAATTATTTTTTAGATGCTCTTTAAAATGTATAATCTCATTTTGCCCTTGAAATCTTTTTGAAGCCCTCTTTACTCTTGTACTTTATAGGAAAGATAGGATAAATGGTAATGAAATATAAATATTTTCCCATGTATATAAATTGAATTCTAATATATCGGCGCAATCTAAATATATGTCGACACAAAAAATCTGGTATGACAAGCACAGAACATCTTTCTTTTACCAAAGGTAAGAGAAAGTTGTGTGCTGTGCCACCAGCCACACCAGATTTTTATAATTTTACTCCACTTAAAAATAATAGAAGCCCTTGACCCGTGGCTCAGAGAGAAGACCTAGCTTCTCGCCCCGGGGCCCTGGGTTCGCCTCCCGTCCCAGGCGAGAAAAATTTATTTCATTTGAAGTAAATAGGGATGGGATATAAAATGCCGAAAAAGACCTTAAAAAAAAAGATAATAGAAAATGAACTAGTAGTAGACTCTCAAATAAAATATATTTTATAAGAGAAATATAAATGACGTAATTTTAAAAAGAAATGGAAGTTTGTACGCCCTACGCTTCAGAGAGTTCCAAATAGTTCTAAAGTTAAATACTTACTAATCTTATGTGAGGCCTAAATAAATTTACTTAAGGAAAGAGAGTATGTCAAAAAGTAAATGTTATCCCGTTATAGAGGAAAGGAGTGCCTTCTATTATTTTATCTAACTATAAATAAAAATTTTTATTTCCATTTAACATTCCCAAAAGACAACATCGTTGTTATTATTATATAATATAAGAATAAGTAAATAGTCACAAAAGGAATTAGAACGAACGACCTTTTGGATCTAGTTTAATCTAATTCTTTTCAGTTTTAATATTTATTTATTTTATATTATTGTAAATATTTTAATATTTCACTTTTTCGAGAGGGAAAAAATCGCTCTACTTTTTTTCCCTATCGAGAGGTTGTTATCTTTTGTTTGGTTTCGAGCAAATGGTCCGTTCTCAATTGTATAGCCGTGCAATTACATGCGAAACGGATTGTGACACAGAAATCAAATGATGCGTCGTTTATCGCCATTTGGTGCCCATAAATGACAAATCGGGGGATCGAATTATATCTTGATCGATTTGTTCTATTGTTAAAAGTCAGAAAGCTAAAAAATAAAGTTGATTGTTAATGTGATAGAAATAGTTATCGTTTAAAGGTGCGGTCAACTTTAACCGAAAATTTATTCATGCTTTTTTTGAATCGAGAATTTCGTGGCTAATCTCAAAAGATACATTCAAAAATAATCAACCTTGGAAAAGTCAAGCGCCTTTGTGGGATGCAATCGATTTTCAAAAATCTGGTGTGTCTGGTCGTACAGCACACAACTCACATCAGAGTTTTGTGTCTGCATATATTTAGTTTCCGCCAAGGTATTAGAATTCAAGATGTAAAATTAATAAACGCGAAAATATTTGTATTTTGTTATCATAGCAACCATTTTTATATCTTTCCTATGAAGTACAAGAGTAAAGTGTGCTTTAGACAATTTTGAGGGCAAAACGAGAATATACATTTGAAAGAGCATCTAAAAAATAATGGATTTTTGAATTTTAATCAAAATCGTTAGAGCGAATTTTGAGAAAATCGAAAAAAACTGAAAAAGTACATCAGTAAAGTACTTTTTGGCCGATTTTGATTAAAAGCTTATTTTTCCTGTCCCGGGGGGTGTTTAACTAAAATATAAAATTTCAGCCTCATAGCTCAATTCCTTCATGCTTAAAATTGAACACACAGACACACACACAGGCAGACAGACAGACCATGTCGCGAAAACCACTTTTTTGGTCAGGGCCTCAAAACGTGTATATCCATCAAAATCTCGACATCGAATTTTTGACATGAATCCAATACATTCTCTCTCTATATATATTAACATATATATAGAGGTAAGAGAAAGTAAACATGAATATCCAAAGTTCTATGAGCAATAGACAAATTATTCTAATTATTATTTCAACTGTATTAAAATATATTCTTGTACCTATTTGTAAGTAAATTTTAAGAAAAAAAATGTTTGCCTCTCCCCCTAGAAAAAGTTGAAATAACGCCACTGGCCTCTGCCTCTACACAACCTTTATAATTTACCACAGACATAACTTTTACATCATTTTTTAGGTTAGAATGCAAAACAAGTTTAATCTAAATTGATTGAAAGTAGAATTTAGAAGTTTGCCTATTTAAATTTGTTTAATAAATGCAATAATTTATTTAAAAAAAAAAAGAAAATTTATAATTTTAGAGTACTCTTAGTGGGTGAGACTTAAGTTTTGAGTTATGTAATGCAATTACAGATCTCTCTGATTAGAACTCAGATTAACGATATAAATTAAGGAAAAACATGTCCGGTCAGTTCTTAGATGTTCTATTGACCTTTTTAGTCTGGACTAGAGTATAAATTATTATAAAAACTAAACTTGATTTTTTAAATAAATTAAAGGTCATTAATTTACCAGGGAGTAAAATTATTTTATATCAAAAAAATTTGGAGAAAAATAGGGGAAGAGTGTAGCTACAACAATATCCCATTCCTAGCAAAATATCGTTTTTAATGTCATTTGATGACATCAGAAGGGAAATCATTGGGAAAGTGTTTAAATGGGTTAAGGAGAGAGATACTCGGGACCCGCTATGAGTCAATAAATTAAAATTAAATTGATTTTATTCAATATTATATTTAATAAGATAATTATCATGATACTTCCTGGGAGAAGTGTCAATATTCTAATCGAACTAATTGAAATAAATAATGGATGATAATAACACAGGTCAACAGGATTTTCGGGCAAGGGCGGATACAGGGGGGTAAAGGGGGTAATTACCCCCCCGAGATTCGAAAAAAATACCTTTTTTTCGCAAAAAATTTATTTTCAATGTAAAATTTTAAAAATTAATACTTAAAAATTTGATGTGTATTTATATTCTGGCAAACAAGTACAGAATGCGCTTTTAAATTACCGAAATTAAAAAAAAATAGTGTGCTGTGCAACCAGTCACACCAGATTACCCCCCCCCGAGAAACACCTCTGGATCCGCCCTTGTTTTCGGGTCGGGGTATTTTGAGCTATTCCTGGGTATTTGGGTAGCACTGATTCCAAAAAAGCTTCAACACCTCTAGTTGTAGAGATATAGAGAAAATAAGATTTTAATAGAAAACGTGCTCTAAAAGGGCTCTTATTTTGAATTTTCTAGATTTTTTAAAGCGTACTTCTTTAAAAATATGCAGATATCAACTATCTAAAATACAATACAATGAAATATTAAGTTTCAGTCCAATCGGATGTGGTTTTTGGTGTACAACTTGGCTAAAGGGGGTAATTACCCCCCCCCCCCGAGATTTGAGAAAAAAAATTTTTTGCTGAAAAAAATTGTATTTTTAATATAAAATTTTAAAAACTAATACTTAAAAATTTGATTTGTATATATATTCTGGTAAACAACTACAGAATGCACCTTTAAATTACCGATTATAAGAAAAAATTGTGTGCGGTCACTCACACCCCCCCCCAGTAGCGTAACTAGGTGGGGGCGAAGGGGGGCGCTCGTCCCCTCCGCCCCAGGCGCTTCAAACCTTTGGCGTCCCTCAATACCGTCATAGGCGCCTTAGGGCATCTAAAATATAGCCCAGGAACGGTGATTTTATCATATTCTTTTCATAAATTGTTCAAAAAATTGATAGTTTTCTTTTAAATTATATTACAAGTTAAACAAACGGCGCCCTAGTTAAGCTTCGCCCCCTCCGCCCTCAAAGGCTAGTTAAGCCGCTGCCCTCCCCTCCCCCGAGAAACTCCTTTGGATCCGCCACTGACTAAAAGTTTAGAAAAATCAAATTTTTCAGTTTTTTTTTAATTTAGATACCCCTAAAACGATTTTTACCATCCCTGAATTCAAAAAACATATATGTACAATATTCTATAATTCTTTAAATCGTTTTAGGGGGGGGGGTCTACATGTAAATAAAAAAAAAACTTCAGCTCTTAATTTCAATACCCCAAAAAAGTTTGTTTCTGTAGACCTGTGTAATTTATGTAGTGTAACATGAAAATTCAACTTATTTGCAGAGAGATAATAAAAAGTTGATATGAACTGAATTGGTTAAGCAAGACTTTTAAGAGAGTGGTCATTTGGCTAGGAATGGTATGAAGCGGAATGACCTTTGACTCGTAGGTGTAGAGTGGACTAATGACCCCAAACTACGTGAAGCCAGACTGACTCATCGTATAAATTTGACCCCGAAAAAGGAAAATGCATCTTTCTTTCTTTTGTGTCACAAGCAATTGACTCAAAATGAGATAAACAACCTTTATCAATTGGCAACTTGTCGCGGAAGAGAGTAATCGTTTAACAAAGCAAAAGCAAAAAATACACAAATAATATAATAATGTTAAACTCTGTCCAAGACTATTGACCTTGCATTGTCTATTCAAACGAAGAATTCTTTGACAAGACTACAAATGCGGAGAACGTTTATACTATAAATAAACTGAATGAATACTAACTATAAGCCTAAAATCACATTAAAATTTATGCGAAGATGAAATAGACAAATTTATTTTCATCATATTGGATTGAATTGAAATCAATCAAATTAGGCAGATTAAAATCAAAGTAACGATTTTATAAATTAAGAAAAAAAAAAGAAAGAATTGATTCTATATTTATACTATATTTCATAAAAATAATTCACAATACAAATCAGATTTAAAAAAAAATTAAAGATGAGTTCACTTCTTTTTGTCTCGGACTGTCCCAAGCCAAGCGAGGGAAAACTACTCTTGGATCAACCAAAAATCAGAATGTTTCCCTTTTTGTTATTTCTGTTTAATTAATCAAAACGTGGGTTTACCTTGTGATATCGAGGATGAAAAGAAAGGAGCAGGCAGGGAACACTATGAATATAATCAGGCGATGTGTCGGTATCGTGGATTGTTGAGGAAGGAAGCATTATTTGATGAGATAAGAACAAATATATGTAACGAAAGCTTCAGGCTTACTGAGGCGGCGACGGCAGCGCTGCCGCCGCCGCCGTCGTCGTCGTCTTCGTCTCACAACCGAACAAAGCCGAACTCTCCCGAAGTGCAAGTGTATGTGTAATTGAAAGAAACTTGTTTGATTGTTGGATCTATTTTTAATTTCAACAATGAAAATAATAAAAAAGAGAAAGATAATTTTTTTTTTTTTTTCAAATAAAATAAATACGTAATACATTTTTAATATTTTAAATGAATAAATAAATAAAAATAGTACATCAGTAAAGTACCTAAATAAATAAATAAATAAATAAATAAATTTATTACGACCCGCTTAGAGGCACCAGTCCTCGGTGGCTAGGTCCAACAAACACAATACAAATTTAAATACAATAACAAATACAAAAACAAAAGGAAAAAAGAAAAAAAAAATAAATAAATAAAATCATGCCCATTAACAATCAACATGTTCATCATTACCTACTAGTACTCGAGTTTTCCTAAAGACGAGATCAATCGTACTTTGTTTCATATACCGTAAATAGGAAATATTTAAAATTTTAAAGAAATCGTTAAAGCGAATTAAGAGAAAAATGGAAAAAAACTAAAAAAGTACCTCAGTAAAGTACTAGTACTCAAGAGTTCCCAAATAAGTGACCTTCCTTAATTTGTTTTATATACCACGAATAGTAAATATTTAAAATTTGAAAGAAATCGGTAGAGGGAATACCGAGAAAAATGGAAAAAAACTAAAAAAGTACATCAGTAAAGTACTAGTACTCAAGAGTTCCCAAATAAGTGACCATGCTTAATTTGTTTTCTATACCGCGAATAGTAAATATTTAAGATTTGAAAGAAATCGGTAGAGGGAATACCAAGAAAAATGGAAAAAAACTAAAAAAGTACATCAGTAAAGTACTAGTACTCAAGAGTTCCCAAATAAGTGACCTTCCTTAATTTGTTTTATATACCGCGAATAGTAAATATTTAAGATTTGAAAGAAATCGGTAGAGGGAATACCGAGAAAAATGAAAAACTAAAAAAGTACATCAGTAAAGTACTAGTAGGCCCCTACCCAAATTTTCCCAAAGATGAGACCTAGCGCAATTTCATATAGTTGCTGGAAATGGTTGGCCTATATATTTAAAATTAAAAAAAAAATGGTTAGAGCCGTTTTCGAGAACTGATGTGCTGACAAACAAAGAAATAAACGTACAGTGAAGGACAATATTAAGTCCCACCCAAGCGTTTTCTACTTGTAATTATTTCATTGTTTTTAAAAAAATATTATATATTTTTTAATAGAAACTTTCATGGTTCAAACGTAGAATATTTCCAATAAAGATTTTCATTTTCTTTTATAAAAACAATGAAATAATCACAAGTAGAAGCCGCATGGGTGGGACTTAATATTGACCCTCATTGTACATTGCTCGTTTAATAGTATTAGATTAGATAATAATAATTTATTGGATAATGCTCTAAGAACAGCAATCCTTTTTGACCCGAGAATTTAACATACTGTACATCAACATTACAATTTATAATTCATCATTTCTCATTGTTCTGAGTTTTCCATATACCATGTTAGGCACATAATCCACATATTTTTCTCCATCCAACATCGAACTTCCACTCCGACTCCCCAAAAACAAACAAACATCCACAGACACATCCAACATGTTATCAAATTCTCCTATTTCAGATCAATTGTCTAAAAACAGACGTTAAAATTTTAAATCAACAAATGGGTGTTAAAAAGTAATGATATTAATGGGTATCGACTCTAGTTTGACAATAAACTCTAATAAGAACATATCAATTATTAATTGCATTCCTATTTTAATTAGTTCTTTTTTTCATCTAGGTTAGTAGTTATTTTAACGCTTTTTTACTCATTCTTCACAAAAACAAATAATAAATTTGTATGATTAATTTATCCCACCCTGGTTTCCTCTATTCCCATGGATCTAATTAAAGGAATGTAATTATTTAGTTACAAAATTAGCGCCAGGTTTTAATCCGATAATTATATATTATACGCTATGTATTAGCTATATTATATATATATTATAAGTATATAAAAGTTAATTTCAACAACAAAGACATATTGTGTTCAGATAATTCATTATATATAATGTATAATATTTTAATATAAATATGCCTTATCATTACCATGTGCAGTAGAATTCAACATGAATAATCATGATGCTATGAAAATTATGTCATATATATAATCGTAAATTAAATATCATTACTCAATAAGAATGATCTGTTAAGTGTGACGAATAAATATTATTTATAATATAAACTAGTTCTGGCCACAGATGGAGACCTTGGCCTTGCTTAAATCAAGGATAATCATCTTTTAATTTCAGATAGGTTGAATTTAAGAATTGTAGAATTATAGAAATTAAGTATTTTTCTTTATATATTGTATTGATTAGTTTCTTGTTCGATTTTTTTTTTATTTATTCAGTTAAGTCTCTGTCCTTTTAATAGTCTCTTGAGTTTTGAAAATAGGAAAAAATCGGCAAGTCTGTAGAGTACGGATGCTGGGAGATGACGGTCATGGCGAGTGAGTAACCCAGCACTTGACATATTATTGTATAAAAACGCCATGACCGAGTTCCCTCCGCATCCTTACTCACAAAACCTGTCCACTAAGGGTTGTTGTGTGTACAGAGGGGACAATATTAAGTCCCACCCAAGCGTTTTCTACTTGTGATTATTTCATTCTTTTTAAAAAAATATTATATATTTTTCAATGGAAACTTTCATGGTTCAAACCTAGAAAATTTCCAATAAAGATTTTCATTTTTTTTTTATAAAAACAATGAAATAATCACAAGTAGAAAACGCTTGAGTGGGACTTAATTGTCCCTTACTGTATATTCAGTACAAGTGTATCTATAAATTAGTTAATTGCACCTCACTGTTTGTTTGTGTGCCTTATTACGTTTCTTTCTTGATGACAGGGTAAATTCAAAAGGTTAATTAGAATGAGCACAAATGTTGAGCAGGCATTCGTCTAATTAGATTCCAAAAAATAAATAAGCAAGATTCTGTTATCCTTTGGTAGTAGGCATTATCAATTATCAACAAATTTATCAGTCGACTCTTGATAATTCGAAATCCAAGGGATTATACGAAAAGTTCGAAATATCGAGTTTTTGAATAATCAAGGAGTTTGAATTATCAAGAGGAAAAAAAGTGGAATTGTTTTTATTATAACCAATTTTGACTCCAAGTTTTTTGCTTTCGTTTTGAGGAGAGCACCTCCAACAGGAATGTTTTATGCTCTACGTTGTCGGAGTCACTTGATTAACGAATTCTCAAGAATAGAAATCAGTTGACAGGAGTCTGAGCAAGTGCACAGTACTTGATAACGGCTGCAAAATAAGCAGTCGAAACGTCGTACAGTATGTATATCTTTAATAAATAATTTTTAATACAAAAATGTGGTTTATAACCATAATAATAATAGGGTATTCATCGTCTCTGGCCCGCTTGCAAATCGTGCAAATGGCTTTGTAAAATTTCTTCTTTATTCTTCAGAATTGTAATCTGGACTGAAAAGAGGTAAACATTGCTAGGAAAAATTCGAATTATAAAGAGCGTAAGTGGCCTAATTCGAATTATCGAACGTTCTGTCTCCCTCTTGTTACGACAATGTTTTCGAGTTATCAAGCGTATCAAAATACAAAGCATTTTTTGTAAGTATGAAAATAAATTTATGGCTATTTTTTATTGTTAAATCAGATATCAAGGCAAATAGAATTCGGTTAAACATCTCTTGAATAGTGAAATGCACACGAAGTGGTTAACATGAATAATAAGATAAATAGAAGATAATTTTATGATATATTGAAAGAAACAACTTTCTGTGACACAAAATACAGTTACAGTTACTGATAAAACAATGCCTTTGATATTACTAACCTATTTTTCCTTGAAGATGAAGAGAAATATTACTATATGCTAAGATTTCCATAGATAGTCAAATTTATATATATATATAATAATGGAAAAAATCATATTAGGCTTAGAGATCCATTTTTGACAAATCATAATTATCACGATTCAGCAAAAAAGAATATGATGTGTAGGCCTATACAGTAGAGGTATTTATATAGTTACACTAGTTCATTTAACTTAATGTTTTAATCGACGGATCCGGCTTTTTACCTTAATCCGCATTTGTGATTTGTTGGCAGAGTGAACGTTGCAATTGAACGATTTTTCATTTTTTGTAGTGCCATAGGCGAGGGACTGAACTATTTACTAGAAGATCACGAGCTACTTCGTTATAAATTACAGATCCCATTGTGTGTGAATTAATTAAAGATCGTCCACTACAAGCGTGAGACAACACGCGACTACACGCTTCGAGATCCCAAATAAATGGGATTAAAAAAGAAATGTAATAAAAATTTGTCTTTGAGAGGGCACGGGCCCCTCGGGGCTCAGGGATATCCGTGTCCCCCTTTTTTTTCCTCTTAACCCTCACAATCAAACAAATTTGACACCCCTGTTTCCCGTTTCCGTCTTTTTATCCCTTTTGTCATTTCTTTTCTTTTACTAAATTATTTCTTTCTAATCATATTCTTTTGAAAACATTTTTTAGACAAAATGAGGACATTTTTTTAATAATAACAAAATTATCCACCTTACCCATTTCTACTTACAATAATTTTTATAGATTTATTTGTAGCGTAATAAAAAAAATTCCTTTCTTTTATTGTTATTGTTTGTCTCCAAGACAATTTATTCTTAGTTTTGTTTCCTATTATCCTCATTTTTTTTATGATTTCCTCATCTTTTTTTATCGAAGTCTTCAAAACATATGGTTTACCTCATTCTCTTTTTATTTTCACATTTAATCACTTTCAAATATAAATACCTCTTTTTATAAGGATAAGGTAAGGACCTAAACCCACTTTGATGTTATTTCCTTTAATCAAATTATCTGTTTTTTATCTAGACTATATTTTCATCTTTTTTTTTTTATCAACTTTATTTTTTTGGATTTAATTCTTTCTTCCTTAATTCTTTAAATTCTTCATCTAATTAAGTTATTTTCGCTTGATCTAACTTGAATGAATCCCCTTTATTTCATGTTTTCATCAAACTCATCTTCTTCTCTCTTTTTAGATACTTTTGTCTTTAAATTATTTCCTGATTTTTTTTTTCCTTTTTTGAAATTTTTACACTTTTATTTGGAATCTCTTTTTCATTTCTTTGTAAATTTTCATAATAATTTATTATGTATAGAAAGAGTTCCTTCTCCTTGGATCAGAGACAAGAGAATCTTGTTTCATGATCAAAGGATCTTTTATTCGCTTCTTGATTTCTATTAGTTTATAAAAAAACATTTATACTTAATTAAATTATACACTATTTAGCCCATCTGAGGATTCTTGCTGTGTAGACATATTATTAATTGATTGAAGGAATCAGGATGTCACAGCCACTCTCGATGAAGGCGAGTGTATATATATATATAAATTAAAACATTATTTTAATTTAATCAATTTTTATTTTCAGAGTGCCTATGTACATGAAGGTTTCAATCCTCAAGGGACCATCATCAGGGCCTGAAATGTTTTAATTTATATATATACACTCCCTTCAACAAGAGTGGCTGTGACATCCTGATTCCTTTAATCAATTAACACTATTTAGCCTTCGATTAGTGATGGATTTACTAAACGAGGAGGGCTGGATTCGGTGTTCCCTTCGTTTTTTTGGAAATCAGGGGCGAAACTTTATCCTATAATTAAAATAAATCATAATTATAATGGAGAATTGGAGATATCAGTCAAATTGGGATTATCTAGGTTAGTAAAACTTCCAGAATAAGACGTTTCGGTCTGAATTTATTTGGCCATTTTCAGTTATTGGGAATTATACACTTAATGCAAGTGCACATGTGATCAAACCAGGACTCGGTCAATAATAAAATTTATTTGCTTCATACAAAATTATATGGCTCCTGTGATCAAGCTCAGAGATGTTATCTGTCACTATTAAACACAACTTTCGATTACCGAAGATAAGAGAAAATTGTGTGCTGTTCGACCAGTTACATCAAATTTTTTTTTTTTTTAGGTTTGTTTCATTTTTCTCCAGGAATATATTACTGATAAAAAAACGCTTCCACCAATTTGATTAAAGAGAGTGGGTGTCTGGTGGGTGTCTTATAATCAGATTATTTATTATTAAAAATTATTAACTTCTTTGAATGAGAAAATTTCAACATATTTATTCATAATTGCTTTTATCCTTTACGGTGATGTATAGAATGAGTTAGAGTCCTAAACTTAATTAAAATATAAATAAAATATCCTTTTAAAACTTTATACAATTTTTTTTATCTAGGTCCATAATTCCTGGCCTGTCTGTGGAAATCTAAAATTGCCCTAGAAACTTCTTCAAGTTTTTTTTTTTTTTTTGTTTTAAAGAAGACCGACCACTTTAAAAGGACAGACTTTAAACGGAAAGATTTTGGCAGAGAATTACAAAGAAGAAAAGTGTTAGTCCCTTAAGTGCTCGAACCCCATCTCTGTTCTATGGCGTTTGCTGTTAAAGGAGTCAAATCTAAGTTGTGTTCTTTTTACAATCAACAGGATAATACTAAAGCACCTTGCGTTTTATTAAATGATTTTCAATGTTTAAAAAAAAATATGGAAACTTTTGTGGTTCAAACGTTGAAGACAATTCCAAACTCTTCTTTAATTAAAAACAATGGAATAATCACATGGGTAAACAAATGATGGTTGATTGAATATTGATCCTCACTATATACATATATAGTTTTTAATTTTTTAATTAAATGTTTATATTTCCAAATCAATTTGAAAAGAACTTTACACTTCATTTATTATAACTCTTATAGACTCAAATTAACATCACTCTCAAAGCTTGATTACATCTCACAAATTTATAAAAGCTTTAATTTAGAAAAACTTTAATGATTATTCTCTCTCAAAGTTGGAACTTTTTTATAAAAAGCATTTTTTTCTTTAAATAATTAGTTTGAGACAAATAAACAATCTAGATACAAAAAATCTGGAGTGACTGGGCCCACAACACACAACTTTGTCTTATATTCGCTAATTGAAAGTTGTTTTCAGTGTCACTCTAGATTTTTTGTGTCGGGATGCTCATAAGAACCCTTGAAATGTTATTTATAATCAAGCAGAGAGCTAGGCAACCATTTCTCTTATTCTTGTTTATAAGGGCGCAAGAAAAAGTGGGTGAAAAATCACACACTTACTTTCAGTAAGAGAAAGTTGTGTTCTGTGCTTATCACATCAGATTTTTCGTGACGACATATATTTAGTGTCCGGTACATTTGAATTCAAGATATAAAATTTATGCCCCCGGGCTTGGTGTTGTAGGTAGCGTGCCTACCTCCTATACCAAACGTCGTGGGTTCGGACCCCAAGCAGTCCGATGATTTTTTTAAAGCAATTTGGATACCTAAATTGAACACCCACAGACAGACATAAGGACACACAAATAGACCATGTTGCGAAAGCCGCTTTTTTTGATTCAGAGGACCTCAAAACGTGTATATTGTGGTTAAAACTAATTTTGGACGGTTTTAACCACTTATGACCTACTGGCCAGGGCCCGAGGGTCGAAACTTCCCACTCGAATTGCCAAAAAATTTTAAATAAAGAGAAATATATAGGGAAACATGGGGTTATCAATATTATTATATATACTGTTAGAAACATTAAAAAATATTTTCTATTTAAAATTTATTCATTTGGGAGTGGGGATTTCCCGGATCCGAAACGTCCCTTGCCTACGGTGCTGACAGTGACAATTTTAAAACTTTGGCTTCGGAGTTCAATTTTTGGGAGAAAGAAGATGAAAGCTTTCTTTTGATTCCCTAAAGAAATTTCATATATTTAAAAAAATTTACTATTATTAATATTATTATTTTATCTTTAATGACCAATGTGCAATGCTCTTTAGAGCCTCTTCGCTGTCTATCAGCAATATTTTGTTTTTTAGAATTTTTTAAAATTAAGTGTTTTTTTTTTTTTAGATTGTTCATTGGGATCATCTCGTTGATAATAATAATGAGAATGATGATCATGGTCCAGACTTGCACTCAGTTCACTCAATCTGAGATGGGACCGTTTCTGGTCCCGTTGGAATCGGTTTCACTGCTAGCATCGCCTCAAGCTCTCAGGATGACGCCGGCAAAAGGGCAAGCTTAGCTCTGAGTCTACGCTGACCCTATCCGGGTCAATTCTCTGGTGAGACGGCGACTCGGCTGATCAATCGAGCACTGCACAGCTGCATTTATCCGCAACTGATAAAAGGTTGATGTCCTAAATTCATAGTCATTAGTGAATCTACTTTCATTCTTTCTCTTTTAATTATTAATAACCAGTAAAAAATTTATCAGAGAATTATCAGCACTTATTTCAACACAAAATTTAAAAAAAATAGAGATAATTTTTTTTTAAATCTTTTTTGGCATCAGGGACTCACCTAATCGAGAAACAGCCAAAATATCTAACAAGTAGACTTTTTTACACGATCGCAAGAGTGATTCAATAATTACACAATCCTCTGGGCATTTTGTATAATGACCGAATCTTGTTAAGGACATTTTATACAATGTCTTTTCGAACAGGTATTCTAGTTTATTTTACAAAATGTCCACGTTAAACATACCGTACATAAATATTTTGAGTGTTATCTATATGACTGTGTCTAATTAACATGTGAGTGATAACTAAAGGAGAGCCTTTACTGCTTGATCTTGTTGAGAATTAATATTATTATTTTGTTCGAAATGAGATGTATATGTTTCAAATTTAACGAGATTAAAGTAATGAAAACAATATAAGATTATTTGAAAAAATTAATATATTGATTGTGATAATTTCAAATATAAATATTAAAATGCAATGAACATGTATGTAAAAGATGAAATGTTACTTTATGAATAGCACCAGTCCAATAGAAACCTGGAGGCGATTAATGAGTGTACTTAGGCAGGGGATAAGTACGATTTTAATAATGTGGTAACAAGCGCCGAGTAGACAAAAAAAGATTAATAAATACTGTAAAAATATAATACTATATAAAGAAGTAAGGAGCCGGGTTTAAAACAAAAAATAAATTCTAAAAATAAAAAATTGTCCGAATATAATAAGTAATCTGAAATAGATAAATAAGAATTATATGTCATTATATATTTTAGGCTTCTGCATCTGCATATCACTTGTTGATATATATATATATATACTGTATATATATGCAAAGATAAGTTTTCTCGGGTTAAGTCGCGTGGGGTGCTGAGATTTACTCGACGTTTCGGCTCTCTTTTTGGAGCCATTTTCAAGAGAGAAGGAAGTTAGGATGTAATGGTGGAGGGGGACTGTTTACAGGGTCGCAGTCTTCCTGGTCCCCAGGTCAATTTGGTGGATGACTCAGAGGCGTGGATTGGTCTCTGAGAGCTGGAGGAAGGTTTGTTGTGTGTAATTGTGTTCGGTTTAGGTTGACTATGGGGCCTCAATCTGCCTACTCCCCAAGTCGGTGTATTGGTGGATGCCTCAGAGGTCTGGGTTTGTCTCTGAAGAATGGACTGTGGTTGGTTCTGTGTAATCGGGTTTGTGTTTGGTTTGGGTTGACTTTGGGGCCTCAATCTGCCTACTCCCCAAGTCGGGGTGTTAGCTCTTGGTTCCCGAGGTCTCAACCTGCCTACTCCCCAGGCCGAGAGAATATATATATGTGCGAAAATATATATATATATTGAGGTCATGGCTGTACTATTGATATATAATTATATATATATATACAGATAACCAACCTTCCTCTAGATCTCATAGACAAACCCACACCTCTGAGACATCCTCTAAAGAGATCTGGGAACCATTAAGACTACGATCCAGGAAACAAATCACCTCCACCATTACTTCCTAATCTCACTCTTGAAAATGTCTCCGAAAGGAGAGCTGAAACGTTGAGTAAATCTTAACAAACAACACGACTTAGCCCGAAAAAATCTATATACATAAGCTTATATATGGGGCATTCCATCCCAAATCGAACGGTTTGAAAATTTTTTGCTAACAAACAACTATTCATTCCACAACTTTTCAGGCGGTTAATGATTAATAGGAAAAACAAAATTTTTCGAATTTTCACAACCTATCAAAAATAGTAGGCATGGAGATCCCACGACAGAAAAGGCCTGAAAAGTTGTT
>JAKCPI010016659.1:0-13241 GCA_023213315.1 Euborellia annulipes | reverse complement strand
TGTGTTTTCAGAAAAATCAAAGTATGCAGGATTTTCCGAAAATGACCAGAAATGGATCGCAGTCTTATTGGTTCCCAGGTCTGTTTAGTAGATGTCTCAGAGGTGTGGGTTTGTCTATGAGATCTAGAGGAAGTGTGTAATCGTGTTTTTGTTTGATTTGGAGTGACCTTCTCCCCTAGTCGAAGTGTTTCTGTTCTAGTTGGTGAATGCCTCAGATGTTCGGGTTTGTCTCTTAAGGGGCCCTTACACGATCAATCATACTGTCAGTCTGATTGAATCAGTCCAACCTTCAGTATTTTCTTCATTCAAGTATAATTTTACACGTAGCATTCAGACTACCAGTCAGAATAAAGTTCTTTTTTAGCTCATTCGACTGTGGGAAGCCACTAATTTTTCTTCTTAACTAAACTAACTTTGTTCCCTGCCACTAAATAACAATAAAAAAACAAAAAGAAAACGGCCATCAGTCTTCAGTCTTGCCCATACACGTTCAGTCAAAACGCCAATCAGCTCAAATACTGTCAGTATGATTGATCGTGTAAGGGCCCCTTTAGATCGAGAGGGAGGTTTGTTGTTTGTAATTGTGTTTGTGTTTGGTGGAGTCTCCAAGGTTTGTGTTTGCCCGTGAGATCCGATATGTGTGGTTTTAATCAGCCTACTCCCTAAGTCGAAGTATTATTGAAAGGTGTTGAACTGCTTACTGCTCAGGTGGGTGAGTTGTTGTCAGGTCTCTTACTTGAGAATAACCAATCTCCAAAAGGAGAGTCGAAACGTAAGTCAATCTCAACAACCAACGCGATTTAACCGGAGAAAACTTATACTCGCATGCTAAATATCTTTTAAAAATGGATTTATCATTCCATTTAAGAGAAAGTTATTCACAAATATTTCTTCTTTTTACTTTTTTTTTTTTATTCCTATTAATGCCAACTTGAGGTTGTTTTTTTTAATCATGTGCAATATTTCTCGATCAGTGAACATTGAACTTGTTGCATGAAAGTGAACCAAATTAAGAGTCACGCCTCACTCAATTCATGGAAATGATGGTCGCATCCAGGACAGTAAAAGGAATAAAAAAATTTCATAGACAAATGAATTTCTTTTTAACCCACAACTAATTTATTATTGATGAAAATTTTATTTTTACTTACTTTTTTTAGTATTTTTTAAACACTGTTTAACCAAGACCTAATTTTTTTTTTTGCAAAGAAATGTCAATGATTAGGGTCACTATTTTTTCTTCTATTTAGGAATATTGATACCACTTTCTCTAGTTTTTTTTTTGTACTTTGCAAAAAACTTGCTGACAATTTTATTTAATTTTAATTGATATCATTTTATTAAATAAACAGTGGAAAAAAACAGAACCACTTTATCTACATTAACGCTAAGTTATTTGTGCAGGTGTTTAGGCCAGAATGATTTTGGAGAAATGATAAATATTTTCTGTAAGTTATTTATTGAAAATGTTTTTATAATTTGCATAAATCCTGAGATCAGACCTTTTCAAGTTTTAATCACTATACGGCAAGCCATCCTCAGAGGGTTGGTGAATTTAATGGCGAGTAATTCGACAACTTATTGAGAAAATAAATATATATATTTAATTAATTTCTCCAACATCAGGCTGCCGACCTAAATCCCTATAGTCAGAGTCGGAACTAGGAAATTTGTTAGGAGGGGCCAAAGCTTAATTCGCCGCCCCGTCCTTACCAATATTAAAAAATTCTTAAGTCCGTTCGCTCCCCCCCCCTCCCTAGTTTTTTTTTTTTTTAAACATTCACACTTTTTTCTCATTCACACTCAGATTCACACACACACATTCACACGGTCTTTTCGGCAACTTAGGCCATTTAAGACTTTTACGATAACCGTTGAAATAAATATATCTATTGTGGGGTCCAGGCATTTTTATTTAACTCATTTGGTATCCAAATGCCTTAAATAAAATTATCGGACTGCCTGGGGTCCGAACCCGCGACGTTCGGTATAGAAGGTAGGCACGCTACCAACTACTCCAAGCCCCGTGGGCCCCCCTCCTAGTTCAGGTTCTGGTAAATAATAAATTGTTTACAAATGCAAATTTCTTAGATGATTTTGTATTTGTGATTGGGCAAAATTGCACCCTCTGGAGTCGAATCAGAACCACGGTGGACGCGAAGGCGTGGAGATCTTGGTTCGACTTCAGATGGGCGCTATTTTACTTAATCATAAACGCAAACTCATCGTAAATGATACATGGACTGGGTTATTCTATTACATACCTATAAGTATAATATATATAATAATATGGTCCTCTCCCTTCCTCTTTAAGGGCCATTCAACACCAGCTGCTAAAACGCGGCCGTTTTGTCGCTCGATCGCTTGAAAGTTTTCAATAAAAAATTTTTTAATTCATTTACAAGTTCTTGATTAACCTTCGGGCCTTGGTATAGTTGCTAGCGTGCTGGCCAAGGATTTGGATGCCATTTGGATACCAAATGGCTTAAATAAATATGCCTGGTCCCCCAATATATATATATTTATGAAAATACGAGTATAGTTAAAGTCTTATATGGCCTGAATTGCCGAAAAAGACTGAGTGTATGTGTGTGGGAAAAATTATGAGTGTTTAAAAAAAAAAAGTTCTCGATTGATTTATTCGCCTTTTAAACATATTTGCGCCTAATTTTCTCACAATTTATTGTCGAATAATAGGAACATTGATATATATACAACATATTTAATAATATAGTAATGATGAGTTTCATTTTATTCAAACATTCAATACAATATGATGACAAGGAATAATTTGTGATGTCACTAGGCTAATTGTATTATTCATTCATTTATTTAAAAAAAAAAACTCATGTTTTTGACAGATGTCAATCACTCTCTTGGTATAAATATTTATCTTCTTAAATGGATTTTCAAAATATAATACTTGAGAGTGGTCCAATTTATTCCTCTTCGAATTAAATTTTTTATTTCATTTTTTAGAATAATATAATTTTTGACTTTGTCCAAAAGCCGTAGGTTGGGTAGTGTAGTGTTTGACATTTTATAATTAAAATTTAATATTTAATAGTTTTATATGACACTTGTTTTTTTATATTTGTATATTTTTTGGTATCTATGTTACCTATTATTTTTGTTAAAATATTTTGGAAAATAAATGATTTTTTATTATTGTTTTTTGTAAACTCTAAACGGTTCACATTTTTTTCGGATCAATCGAAGTATCCCTCTCTTAATCTACAAAGGATTTTCTTTTCCTCTTGTGGCAAATTTTTGTTTTGTGATGTTCGAGATGGGGTTTATAGACCGTTTGTAACAGAAAAGTTTCGTAGGCAGGTCTTTGATGAAATGCATAACCTTTCTCATCCTGGGGTTAGAGCAACGCTTCGGCTAATTAGTCAGCGTTTTGTTTGGCCTTCGATGCATCAGGATTGTAAAAATTGGGTCCGCACTTGTTTATGTTGCCAGAGAAGTAAAGTGGGTCGGCACACAATGAGCCCTGTTGCTGATTTTGATGTTTCGAGAGAGCGCTTTTCTCATATTCATTTGGATATTGTAGGGCCGTTGGAGGTGTCAAATGGGATGAGATTTTGTTTAACATGTATTGATAGATTTACACGGTGGCCTGAAGCGTGGCCTATTCCTGACACTTCTGCTGAAACGGTGGCTAAGGTTTTGGTTGAGAGATGGATATCGAGGTTTGGTGTGCCTTCTGTTATTGTTACGGATCAGGGTAGTCAGTTTGAGTCAGGTTTATTTGCTGCGTTATGTCGGTTACTAGGGATTAATAAGTCGAGGACGACAGCTTATCATCCTCAGTCGAATGGTATAGTGGAGAGATGGCATAGGTCTTTGAAGTCCGCGATTAGATGTCATAATAATGCTAAGTGGTGCGAGGTTTTGCCAGTTGTTCTTCTTGGGCTACGTTCGGTTTTAAGAGAAGATAATGGAGCTTCTGCGGCTGAGATGGTGTATGGTTCTCCTTTGAGATTACCTGGGGATTTTTTTTTGTGAGTCGGCGCCTGAACTTGATCCTGGCTCTTTTGTTGAGAGATTACGTGGTTATATGGCCCGAATTAAACCTGTTCCTTTTTCGAGGCATGGAACGCGAAGGGTGTTTGTTAGTCGAGACTTAAAAGATTGTTCTCATGTTTTCATCAGAAAGGATGGTATTCGTTCGTCACTGCAAAATCCTTATGAGGGGCCTTTTAAGGTGGTTTCACGTCAGGAGAAATTTTTTGTTATTCAGTTTGGTGAAAAAGTTAAGGCAGTTTCTATTGACCGTGTCAAGCCCGCTTTTTTGTCAGGTGATGCAGAGATGTATTTTAATACTCCTGAAAAGAAGACTGTTGTTACCAAATCGGGTCGCTTTGTTAAAACTCCTTTAAGGTTTCAATGACGTTGTCATTTGGGGGGGGAGTGTGTAGTGTTTGACATTTTATAATTAAAATTTAATATTTAATAGTTTTATATGACACTTGTTTTTTTATATTTGTATATTTTTTGGTATCTATGTTACCTATTATTTTTGTTAAAATATTTTGGAAAATAAATGATTTTTTATTATTGTTTTTTGTAAACTCTAAACGGTTCACATTTTTTTCGGTCAAACTTCCGAGCTCCTTTAGTAGGTAAAGTTTATGTAATCGTAAAAAAAATCGAAATTGAACTGAAGCTAACTAAATGTTTTTTTTTCTTGTCTTTGTTTTAGAGAGGCTCGTGGCTAATCGGATAAGCTGCGGATTACGAATCTAGAGTTGCTATACAACTCGGGTTCAAATTCAACTTGCCGTGAAAATTCTCAAACATTGCCATTGTCGATAAATTTGTCTAAATTTGACCGACCGTATCTCGATTCATATTGGGTCTACAAATTCGTTTACTGTACCAAGTTTTAGCAAATTTAATGCCCTACAACTTTTTTTAGTACTATAGTAAGCAAAAAACTGAAAAAATTTTAACATTTTTGAGGATTTTGCACCCCCCCCTCTAAGTCAGCACAGTTTCCTCGAGGGCGAGTTCTTAGGATAGACATCCTAGAGTACCCCCAAATAACCTGTAAAAATTTTCATTAACTTCGGAATACTGGACTATTAAGCCCTTTATTCTTGTACTTCATAGGAAAAATAGGAGAAATGGTTGCCAAGGTAACAAAATATAAATATTTTTATGTTTATAAATTTTACATCTTGAATTCAAATGTACAGTGAGGGGCAGTGAGGGACAATATTAAGTTCCACCCATGCGTTTTATACTTGTGATTATTTCATTGTTTTTATAAAAGAAAATGAAAATCTTTATTGGAGATTTTCTAGGTTTGAACCATGAAAGTTTCCATTAAAAAATATATAATATTTGTTTAAAAACAATGAAATAATCACATGTAGAAAACGCATGGTTGGGACTTAATATTGTCCCTCACTGTACCGTACTATCGGAAACTAAATATATGTCGACACAAAAAATATGATGCGACCAGTCATACCAGATTTTTTTGTTTTATAAAGTACTAAAATATCTTGATTGTTTTACAGGCTTCTTCAGATTCACCCTCCCCATTTTGGGTTGTTCAATAACGTTACCCCTCTGGCTCTCTCCTCTTTCATCTTAAGTCTTAAATCACATACTTGGTCATAAAATTATTCCTCACTGGAGAAATATTGGTTGGCTTCCTGGCTCACATTACAAACAAGTAATTCTTATCCTAATAATTAAAATTTATATATATAATAAACGTATTTATGAAAATTTATTGACTAATTAAACAAATTATAATTATAATCCGGAGAGAAATTGCTAAAGAGCAAGGGGATTAGCAAAGAAAATGGTAGAAAGCATTTCGATGCCAAATGTCGAGAGGAGTCGTTTCGGTCAAAATTTATGTCCATCTTCAGTCTTTGTAGGCTTATAATCAAGGCACGTTTAAGCCACCGTGAGACTCTATTAGAGCAGCCTTAAGTGGCCTAAAACGATAATTTTTAGAACCAAAACACAAATTCTTATGTTACAAAACATTAAAGCTCTTAGAAAGCAAGCAAACACTGCAAATTTAATTAATTGGAAAAGATGATTGTATTTTTTTTTTTAAATAGAATAGAGTTTTTCTTGTGAAGTCACCTCAAATCTGTTGTGTATAAGCATCAAAACCTCAATTTTTGTTCCACTGATTATAATTATAAATGTAATTCAAACGTAGACTAACCTCTGATCAAAACAATAGAACTAACTATAGGGAAATATATTAAAATATAAAAAAAAAAGGGTAAATATAAACAATTGAGAAAACAGGATGAATAAAGAAGAGCAGCTAGTATTTGTTTCATTTATTTAAGGCCCATTAAGCTGACGTTTCGGTCTCGGTCGAGACCATCCTCAGTTTGAACAGAAATTGCATCTATCTAAGCAACATTAACAGTTTATCGTAAATGTTTTGTTTTTATACAAAAATTCTTGTAAAGATTGTTTGTATTTTGCCTAATTAACACCAAATAAAATTTTTGGGATCGATGTGATTCCGAAACGTCGACGATAATTAAATAGTTTTTTTTTTATCACTTGCTGGCTGCCTACATCTTCCTAATCCTAACAAAATTTTTGAAAAAACTTTTTTAGGTAAAGTGTAGTACTTTCAGCTGACGAATTTGCTCCAAAAGTTGATAGAAATCTACAATTTTCGTTTAAGGAATATATACCGAATTTCATCGATCTGGCTACTTTGGTTTTTAAGCAATCGTGTTCACACACACGGACACACAGACATAATGCCAAAAATTGTTTTTTTTTTTTTACTCAGGGATGTCTAAAACGTGGAGAAACATCAAAATCTCGAAGTCGAATTTTTTTACGATTACCAGGTACAATACTTTCTCTTTATATTCTATATGAGAAAGTAAATATTTGGTGTAGAAAAATAATAAGAAAATTAACACCTATTAATTTTATCCTATTATAACCGGCTAACAAAAAACAAACAAAATTACTTTACTTTTTTTTTTTTTTAAAAACATCCACACTTTTTTCTCATTCACACTCACACTCACACACACATCCACACAGTCTTTTCGGCATCTTAGGCCATTTAAGACTTTTACGATATCCGTTATAGAGATTAATATACATATATGGGGTCCAGGCATTCTTATTTAAGCCATTTGGTATCCAATTGGCTTAAATAAAATCATCGGACTGCCTGGGGTCCGAACCCGCGACGTTTGGTATATGAGGTTAGCACGCTAACCTCTACGCCATGCCCCGAGGGCCAAACAAAATTAAAATAAAAAGAAAAAGATTTAAATTCCGTTACCATGGCAACCAGTTCTATCTTTCCTATGAAGAACAAGAGTAAAGTGGTCTTCAGAAGATTTCAACGGCAAAATGAGAATATACATTTTAAAGAGCATCTAAAAAATAGTTCATTTATGAATTTTAAAAAAAATCCTTGGAGGGAATTTTGAGAAAATCGAAAAAAACTGAAAAAGTACATCAGTAAAGTACTAGTACTTTTTGGCCGATTTTGTTCAAAAGCTTATTTTGAGATTCTTCAAAGGTACCTAAGTTAAATATAAAATTTCAATCCGCTAGCTCAACTCCTTCATGCTAAAAATCTGTCCACACATACAGACACACGCACGCACATACACACATACACACACACACACACACATACATACACACACACACACAGACTAGACATGGGTGATACTGTATCAATCTGATATTTTGTATCAAGTATGAAAAAGTAACAGATAGTCATAATGGGTGCGAGCAAAAAATATCAGGTATTTGAGTAACAGCTTCTCAGGCACACTCCACTAGACTCGTACCGGGTTTCTCGCGCTTGCGCATTGATCAAATACTTTCTTTTCACTTTAGAGCGTCTTTACCCGATACAGTTTTCGTTTCGCCTGTTCTCTCATTCCTTCTCTCTTGCGACCCTCAACTCGCGACGCCCCGCCCCGTCTCTTTTCTCCTGACAGGGCAATTTCGCTATTGCTCTGGCGCGCTTTTCGAACGTCATTCCGAATCATTTTTACATTTTTTACTCTACTTTTCTCACTAGGCCCTATAATAATTAAATACCATTCTAATTATTACTAATACATTATTTCTCTTTTCTTTAATTTAAGAAAGAGAGGAGAAATAAAAAAAAAAAAAAAAAATTTAATAAATAAGTTATCTTTTTTTTACTTTGAAACTTTTTTATTTAAAAACATTAATTAAAAAAGTTAAAATACAAGTAACTGTGAATTTAAAAACATAATGAACTTCAATAAATTAAATTTCTTTCGCTAGTAAAGAAATTTGTTAATTATTTTTCTAGTGCAGTATATAACATGACATTTTAAATTTAGAGACATTAAACTGCAAGTTCTTATTGATAGCTTCACAATGATCGAAGTATCAAATCAGATTTGTGGCTAAATTACCAACGGTTGGAGACCAAGAAAATTACTACTACTACTACTACGTATCAAATCTATTACTTGTATTTATGTGAAGTTAGCGTTGCTGAGTGAAATGTGTATCGGGTACAAAAATATCTGATAAAAATATCGGGTACGAACAAGTACCTGTAACAGCGAGTACCTGGTACAGCAAAATCGCGTATCGACCCATGTCTAACACAGACCAATTTGCGGGACCCACTTTTTTGGACTCAGGGGACCTCAAAACATGTATATCCATCAAAATCTCGACATCGAATTTTTGACATGATCGCAATACTTTCTCTCCTATATATTTCATATATAGGGTACGAGAAAGTAAAATACCTTTCAATATATATATTTATAATTCATAGTATACTATGAATTATAAATTGTAGAGTTTAAAGTCACTTTGATATCAAACTAAATGACAAGCTTGCAGTTGTATGATTTGATTCTCTTATGCACGTGACAATCAAGTTCCAAGAATACCTTGGTTCCAAGTAAAATGGATATTCTTAGAAATCTATTTTAATTAAAATGATATGACATTTTTATAATAAAAAAATAAGAAATAGGATTTTTATCAAATACTAATTTATATGGTAGAAAATTTTAGGATGAACAATTTTACAAGGGAATAGAGAGAGTGAGATTAAAAATAAATATAAATACCATTAATAATAATTCTGAGTCGACTCCGCAGTGTGAGACCAAGAGGAAGAAAGATGACGACCATTAAAATTAATAATCCATTATCCAAAAGCACTAATTAAATCACTGATGAACACAAATAAACACAAAATAAAAAAAAAACTATTAACAAAAAACGCGATTATACAGTAAATTAAAGGCACGTCGAAGCCCAACTGGCTCTTCCAAAGATGGTGGCTTCCCTTTCTCCTTTAAAAATGGGGGGAATTCAAAAAGGGGGAGATGGCGCGAAGAATGAAGGCATTTTTTAAAATCTGGTGTGATGTTGCACAGCACCAAATTTCTGTTAGCTTCAATAATTGAAAGTTGTGCATATATTTAGTATTGGGTAGTATGGTACATTAGAATCAGGGAGATATTAGAATTCATATGTTAAAATTTATAAACATCAGGTATGACTGAACTCAAACAGGCTTGAAACATGCTGTCATAATACAAAAGAACGACACTTGGCTGCCGCCTTCGAGTCAGGTGATTTTTGACAGGCGCGCCAGCCCGCCCCCTCACATGATGTATAAAAAACAGTTAAGAATTTAAAAAAAAGTGCAGGAGGTGGATTTGAACTCGCGAAGTTTGGTTACTTGAGAATGGAAAAAAATATAGATTGCTTGCGGACACATTAGCCACTTTAGCCAAACCTCAATTTACTTTTCTAAGTGAAAATAAGCCATATAAGAAACATGAAATAAAAAAGTATTAAAAAAATTTTAATATTCCATATATGATATATCATTTTTCATTACTTTTTATGCTGATTAATAATTTATAATCAAAATTCCAAAAACATCCATAGTTTTCAAATAATTCAATAGGCAAACGTCAGATTGTTTATGCCTTGATGTAATTAAACCAAAAACTCTATCTAACATATGATACATGTTATTAATTCTTGAATTCCCCCTGATTCCAGAGAACTAAAGCCCTTTTAATTATATGATCTAATTTGAGAGTTATTGGCGATCAACGTTAAGTCTATTTTCGCCCTTAATGACATCAACACTCAATTCTATATATTTTCGAAAAAACTTATTTAACATTGACTGATTAAAACCAAATTTTTACCAGAGATTTATAATTAAAAAATGAGTTTTTTTCTAAAGTTTCATTGAGATTAGTAAAGAAATAAATAAAATATTGACTATTTTGTAAATTAAGTTTTAGAATTCGGAATCCCGGATGGGTAAAGAGAGCGACCTATGAACCGCCTCTAGGCTTGCAACTGAGATCCCAAATTCTAAAACTCAATTTACAAAATAGTCAATATTTTATTTATTTCTTTACCAATCTCAATGAAACTTTAGAAAAAAACTCATTTTTTAATTATAAATCTCTGGTAAAAATTTGGTTTTAATCAGTCAATGGTAAATAAGTTTTTTCGAAAATATATAGAATTGACAGTTGATGTCATTAAGGTCAAAATTAAGCTTAACTTTGATTGCCAATAACTCCCAAATTAGATCATATAATTAAAAGAGATTTAGTTCTCTGAAATCAGGGGGAATTCAAGAATTAATTACATGTATCATATGTTAGATAGAGTTTTTGATTTAATTACATTAAGGCTTAAACAATCTGACGTTTGCCCATTGAAATATTTGAAAACTATGCATTCAATTGAAATTTCGATTATAAATTATTAATCAGCATAAAAATTAATGAAAAATGATATATCATATGTGGAATATTAACATTTTTTTAATACTTCTTTTATTTCATCTTTCTTATAAGGCTTATTTTGAGTTAGCAAAGTAAATTGAGATTTGGCTCAAGTGGCTAATGTGTCATATTTTTTTCCATTCTCAAGTAACCAAACTTCGCGAGTTCAAATCCACCTCCTGCACTTTTTTTTTTAAATCATATTATCAATTTCCTTTTATTTGTAATGCTAACTTATAATTTCATTTATCTGTCATTTAAACGAGAGAAAGGATTTGTGGAATATAAAAATTTTGGTAACCCCTATGTTTAGGGAATTTTGACAAATTTTTAAATAACTTTTTTATTTATGTTGGCATGAAGGCCACAATTTTAACTAATTGCGCTGGCTGGAGTTGAAGAACGAATCTGAAGGCAGTGGCGTACCGAAGGGGGGGGGTGGAGGTGGCGGTCCGCCCCAGACCCCGAGCAGCATAGGCCCCCAAATATTTATAAAAAAAAAAAAAATTTAATGAAAATTTCTCTTTGAGAGGCCCCGGGGCTCAGAGCTCAAGTAAAAACGGAAAAATTTAGTTAAAAAAAAAAAATTTAATGAAAATTTCTCTTTGAGAGGCTCTGACCTATTGGGCTTCAGGGATAATCGGTATTTTAATAATATTTTTGTGTAGGGAGGAGAGGGATAATTAACGATGAGCACCCCCCCCCAAAAAAAAAAAATTCAATATAAGGCCTCTTCTAGTGCCGCCCCAGGCCCCCAAATGCCTCGGTACACCTCTGTCTGAAGGAGCAAATGAGCAGGGTATTATCACAGATTAATGATATATCATTAATGAAGAACTTGGCCAAAAAAAGGTTAGGAAACACTCAGTGGCGTAACCAGGGGTGGGGGGCGCGAGCCCCCCCCCCCCCCCCCCGCCCCAGGCGCATCGAGCCCTTGGCGCCCCCCGAAACCGGTATTTTAATAATATTTTTGTGTAGGGACGGCGGAGCCCCCTGGAAAATCGGCGCCCTAGTTAAGCTTCGCCCCCCCCCCGCCCTCAAAGGCTGGTTACGCCGCTGCCTAAATGGTGGGACCATAGGTCATTAATTAAAAAAAAAAAAATAATAATAATTTTACTTTAGAAAATATAAAATTTTTGAGATGATTACGGCGCTACGAATTTCGTTTTTCAGTATTATTTATAATAGTAGTAGGACCTAAGTCTTTGTAACAGGAGTGAACAGGAGAATAGAATAGTAAAGGAGTGTATTGGCGCCAAAAAAAAAAATAACCTCCTCTCTGTTTTTAATCTCCGGGTATAAATAATATTTGGAAATATATCATATCAATTAAGAGGATCTCAGGCTGATTAGTGCTGCGATCCTGTGGAGACTTTTAGAATTATAAGAATAGTTTTTAAAGTTTCCACAAGAGTGCAGCACAAATCAAATAGTTTATTCAATTAGAAAGATTTTCTTTGAATTTATATGATGAATTGTCAAAGAAAATACCCGTAGATCGGAAATCATATAAATTAAGAGGATATCTATCTCAGTGATTAGTGCTGCGATCCTGTGGAGACTTTTAGAAATATAAGTATAATTTTTAAAGTTTCCACAAGAGTGCAGCACAAATCAGATATTTTATTCAATTATAAAGATTTTCTTATATAATTTATATGATAAATTTCCAATGATTATTACCCGGAGATTAAAAACAGAGAGGAGGTTATTTTTTTTTAGCGCCAACACACTCCTTTACTATTCTATTCTCCTGTTCACTCCTAATACAAAGACCATATATTTTTAAGACAAATTTATTAAGAAATAAAATTTAAAAAAAAAAGTATTAAGAATATTTATTATTAATTGATAATCATTGTATAAATATTAACAATTAATTAATTAAATTTGTTATATATAGTCTTATAGTCAAAATACATTAAAAAATATTATATTTTCTAAATTAAGTACAAATTGCAAGATCACTTACTCCATAGATTAGGTCCTAGTACTATTATAATACTGAAAAAGGAAATTCGTAGCGCCGTAATCATCTCAAAAATTTTATATTTTCTAAAGTAAAATTAAGTTTCAAGGAATTGAAAATCTGAAACTAAATAAGGCCTATATCAAGGGCGGATACAAGGGGGGGAGTAAAGAAGCTAATAACCTCCCCCTTCCCCGAGATATGAGAAAAATATTTTTTTTTTGGAAATTAAATTTTATTTTGAATATAAAATTTTAAAAATTAATACGCCAGCTTCCCCTCACCCTCACATGAGGTATAAAAAAAAGTTAAGAATAAAAAAAAAAGTGCAGGAGGTGGATTTGAACTCGCGAAGTTTGGTAAAGTGAGGATGAAAAAAAAACATATTAACCGACCACGTTACCAATTCGGCCAGCGATGATTTTAATAAAAGGAGAAAAAATAAGCTATATGAGAAACATTGAATAAAAGACGTATTT